>QTSX02002325.1:74100-158300 GCA_014839935.2 Entomophthora muscae | reverse complement strand
AAGAGAATTAAGGGGCTTGGCTGGCTTTGGAGCAGATTTTTTTGTGCATTGCGGGAAGATTGTCCTATCCAAGGCTAAAGGGGGGAGTGACTTTACACATTTCCCAAGAATTAAGGCCAATTAAACCTTAACCTTCCTAATCTGGGTCTCCTTATTCTCAAAGGCCCCCAAAAATGTTGAATCATAACCAATGAAATCATAGAGGAGATTGTGAGTCTCAATCAGAATGGAGTTAGTTTTGCCAAAATAGCCAATTGGCTTCAATTCACTAAGGCAGTGATCAAGCAGGAGTTCTGGGACCTCTTGAAGAGAGGTGGTACTAAGCTGGTCAAGAAGTCAAAGAAGCAGGTTGACTCCCATATTAAGTAGGTGTATCCTATAATGCTTGCCCTACTCCAGTAAGATCCTTATCTCCAATTGACTGAGGTCTGTTGCCTACTTGGTCTCCAGGACATATTCATTGCCATCCGCATAGCACAGCTCTGGATGCATGAACTTGCTGTTAGTGTTCTGGTCCTGACCAATTGGCCGGGGGGTAAGTTGGATGGTGGCTCTGATTTTCCATACAACCCAATAATTGATGCCAAAATTACCCGCTGCCTGTCCTCTATTTTGGATAATGCCATATTTATAGCCTATTTAAGTTGGCATTGCAAGTCCATGATTATAGCACTTTGAGTAAAAAAACGCCCTCAAGGGCAAAAAGAAGGAACCAGAGGGGATTTTGACTGATGTGTTCCTTGCAGCTTCCCCAAAGGGACTGTATTTTACCAGACTGAAACCAGTTACATCAATAGTTACTGGTACAGAAAATTCCTCTCCAACCTTCTTGCTTCCTGGAGCTCAGCTCTTTCAAGATTCCAAATATTCCTGAGCCACCAAATGAAATGCGCTGAAGTGACATCCAAGAAGATCAAAGCAGGCAGCCACAACGTCTCCATTTCCCTGCCAGCCATGCCAATCTTCACCTGGGGGATGTGCTGTTCTTTAACATTTGGGGAAAAATCTGTAAGTACAACCTCATGATCTTGAGCCAGGTGGTTAGTGCAGCCAATGACCACACTGTGCTTTTTTTCCTGTCAGAAGGTCGTTGACATGTTCACATAGATGGCCCTGAATGCTCACAGCAGCAGCCAATCACCTGAGGACCCCCAACTGCCCCTTGCAATTCCACAGGATATAAGCCAATTGCCACTTTCTCTGAGTTTGAATATGATTTCATGCATCATCAATTACTCCAAGTCACTCAAGGCACTCATGTGCCACTGGTTTCTCCAGCCGCCATAGTCCTCATCCAATCCTCCCAAGTGAGCAGAACCAACCCCCAGCTAATCAAGTCCTTCCCAAAATCCAGCCTGCCAACTAGTTTGCCCCACACAATCCCATTTTGTCCAATAAAACTTGCACCAAATAATTTTTATTTTATTATATATATTGGTTTAACTTGAATGTATTTTTTATTGTTATAATAAGTATTTTATATTTAACTACAGTGATGAATTATCTTTTATCATGCCACAAGTTAAATTTGGCTGCTTTAATATGTATTAATTCTATTATTTTCTATTATAACTTTGTTATTTTTGTAGCACTAAAATATGGTGAATTTAAAAACTACAAGTGCTATAGACCAGCCAATTGAAATGGGTTTGCATTTGTGCTGTCTTTGTGCTTGGCTCAGACCAGACATCCTCATTTATTGTACCCAATTTAACTTAACAAAATAAGCCTGTTGAAATAAGGCATGTATTTGTTTGAAAATTGGCACATCAACTTGTGGTCAATACAACACCCAACCACTGGGTTCTTTGGTGCTAGATTGACCAAAAGTTGGCGTGCCAATTTGCAAACAAAGACATGTCTTATTTTCAACAGGCTTATTTCATTAAATTAAACAGGGTGCAATAACTAAAGAGTGTCTGGTCTGAGCCAAGCACAAAGACAGCAAAAATGTATGCCTATTTCAATTGGCTGGTCTGTAGCACTTGTAGTTTTTAAATTCACCATATTATAGTGCTACAAAAATATTAAAGTTATGATAGAAAACAATATAAATAATACATATTAAAGAAGCAAAAGTTAAATTGTGGCATAATAAAGATAAATCATCACTGTAGTTAAATGTAAATATGTATATTATAACAATAAAAAATACATACAAATTAAACCAATATATATTATAAAATAAAAAATATTGGGGGCAAGTTTTATTAGACAAAATGGATTGGGAGGGACAAACTAGTTGGTGGGTTGGATTGTGGGGGAGGACTTGATTGGCTGGGGGTGAGTTCCAAACAACTGGATTGGTTGGCTTGGGACTAGGGCAGCTGGAGGACTCAGTGGTAATTGAGTGCCTTGAGAGGCTTGGAGGAATCCATGATGCATGACAACATATTCAGACTCAGAGAGGACAGTGATTGGTTTTTATGCTGGTGAATTGGAGGGGCAGCTGTGGGTCTTTAGGTGATTGGCTGCTGTTGTGAGCATTCAGAGTCATCTTTATGAACATGTCAGCAATCTTCTGACAGGGAAACAGCACAGTGTGGTTGTTGGCTGCACTAATCACCTGGTTGAAGCTCATGGGGTTGTGCTCACAGATTGTATCCCAATGTTGAAGATTGGCATAGCCGGCAGGGAAAATGGAGACATTGTGGCTGCCTGCTTGTATTTTCTTGGAGGACACTTCAGCGCAATTCATTTGGTGGCTCAGGAAGATTTGGAATTTTGAATTGGCCAAGCTTGTCATGAATGACATTTCAATACTTGTATTGAAAGCCCAAGAGTTAAACCCCAGTCCCCTGAAGGCGGATTGGACCCCCCAGGACGGTCTAGGACCCGCCAATCCAATAAGTCACAGACTCAAATTACTGAATTACTCCGCAGACCGCCAGTCTAATACTGAAGATTCCCTGAATGGTTGCCAGATTGCCACCAAACCGGCACCACTGAAGACCCATGCCTACGCATGTGGTGTGGTCTGCCTAAAGGAGGCTGGGGAAAGACCCATCACTAGCCCTGCCAACAAACACCAGCTGTTGCCAGTTGCCAGTCCAAAAAAAGTATTGCAATTGGCCAGCTCAGGTGAAGTGGTGAACAACGACGGCAAAACAAAACATTGCCACTTCTGTTCCCCAGAGCCAGTCCAGCCAAGACCCACCAAACCAGTGCCACTGAGGGCTCAGATCTACGCAGAAGCTGTGGCTTGGACAAGATCCACTATTAGCCCTGCCAATAAGCACCCACTGCTGCCAGTCCCTAGTCCAGAAAGGGGAATGCAATTAGGCTGCTTAGGTGACATGGTGAACCAAAGCGGCAAAATTAAGCATTCTTGTTTGCCAGAGTGTGCCCAACCAGGACCCAATGACCTCCAGACCCCAAGCCAAGATCCATACCCTATTGGTGAACCACCCATGAACCCAAAGCCTGTTAAAGGCAAAGAAGCAAATTCACATGGTATAAAAACGCTGGCGGTGTGGTGATGACCACACTGTCATTTTTGATAATAAAGTTTATGAACCTTTGGTTTGAACAAATTCTACCCTATCTAGTCTTAGTGATCTTCCATCTTAATTCTGGCCAAGTAGACAGCCAGGCTGCCACCCCCTCCAGAGACCAACCTGCCAAACTGCCCCAGGCATTATACCGTCTCCCAAGAGCCCCCTTTGGACCTGTGCACTTTACTGAATACCCGTCCAACCCGGCCTATTAGGAATACAGCTTGGAAACCATCCTCATTGCTGACCTGTTGGCAAGGACTAGAAGTACAAAATACATAGGATGTGAGGGGAAGAGGATCAAGATACCATCCTTATTGTTCAAGGACAAGTACAACTACCTACCAGTGTACTTTGTTCCCATGACTCTGCCATTAACCCTGAGACCAGACCGCCCACTGGAACCTACCACTGCAGCCAAGACCACCTCTACCCAACTGTTTGGAGTATTCTACATTACTTTGACAGGATTGGTGGATTTCATGGTCCCCAACTCCGGGCCCTGGTCCTTGCTTGGACAATCTGTATCCTACATTATCAAGTTAGCACCCATTCTATGGTAGGCCTTACCTGCCGGCTCAGCCGCACCTCATCCTAAGCCGCCCAATGCCTCTACCTATGACTGGCTTCCTGAAATTATGACAATCTTCTACAAACATGGTAAACTGGGCCCCAAGATGTTGTTAACACTTGGGGCAACTTGTATGCTTTTTTTGATAATCACTTATTACACCCATAAGGCAATTACCTCCCTGATACTCTCATGGATGAAGAACCGACCTGCCAAAGAATTGAAAGACCCTGCACCTAGTGCAGAACCCCCAAACCCAGCCACATCACAAGTGCAAAATGTGATAGTGAACCAGACCACGACCAAGGTGGATATGCCCCAGATAGGAAAACTCACCTTAGAAGAAGCTTGCCAAGCCATGCCAGTCCTCCGCCTCCACTTCCAAACCAACACCAACGCCTACCCCAATGACACTGAGAAAACTTGGGGGTGGCCGCCATGCTATCAGGAGACACACTGGATTAGTTTGGGAAAGCCACTGCTGAAGATGTTGAATTTTGCCTTGACTATTCAAATTTTGAGGCCAAACTCATGAGCACTGGCAATGACCAAGACACCAGATACTATGCGCTGGACTCTATGTTAAAGATCCAACAAGCAAACCTCCCTATCCAAGCCTATATTGATGAGTTCCTTAAACTTAAGACGCGCACTCAACTTGAAGATGAATTATCCGCCATTATCTTCATAAAGGGAGTTAATTCAGCCATGAAAGACCTATTGAAGCACCACCTGCCTACACTAAGCCTGGAGAAACTACTACCCCTATGCAAAGGCCTGAGTCTAAACCAAGAAGAATAGAACTTGTACCCTGGCTGAGCCGGCAGGGCCATGACACCCAATTGACTAAGAATGTCCCCTGACAAGTTACAACACCACTATTGAGATGGGTTGTGTTTCTACTGCCATGAGGCTGGAAACCTAACCAGAGCATTCCTTAAGAAGAACACATCTTCTGTATCCTTGGCACAAATAATCACCTCTGTGCAATCTTACAAATTCATCTAAGTGACCATAGACTGTGTGGGGATTAAGTGCCAGATTGAGGCCTTTATTGACACAGGAGCTGATGAAAGCTTCATTGACGCCAACCTGGAAAAAGAATTAGGATTAACAGCTTCAGAGCGCAGCCTACAAGTAACCATGGGAAACAGTTCCCTGGACACTGGTTACAAGTGTGAACAGGAACTTCCTTTGAAAATTGGACAGAATGTGTATCCAACCCCCTTGAGCCTCTTGCCAGGATTGCCGCATCCTCTAGTACTGGGGGACTCATGGTCCAACAGACATGGCCTGATTCTAAACTATTGTGAGCAGACCGCCACCTTGGGACAACCTGAGTCTTGTGATACCGTTCCATTCTGTATAAGCCATGGCAGAGCACCAAACAACAGACTCTTAACTATAAAGATGGAACCCAGCGTTGGGACACTACCCACCGCCTTGCAGAAATGGGGCCATGTATTTAGCAAAGAAGATGCTACAAAACTACCCATCCACTCAATCTACAATCACGCTATAGACCTGCTACCAGGTACCCAACCACATCAAGGCCCCATCTATAGTTGCAACCACCGTGAGCAAGCGGCCTTGAAAGCTTACCTGGAGGATATGACAAAAAAGGGCTTCATCCAAGTGTCAAAGGCCCCCTGCTTGTCACCAATGCTGTTTGTAGGGAAGAAAGATGGCAGAATGAGTCCCTGCGTGAACTACCAGAAGCTGAATGATATTACTGTGAAGAACCGCTATCCCATCCCCAACACCAAAAACTTTGCAACATACTAACTGGAGCCCAGGTGTACTCAAAAATTGACCTGAGAAACGCTTTCAACCAGATCAGAATCAAGGAGGGGGACAAATACAAGACATCTTTCAAAACCAGATATGGGTCGTACAAATACCTAGTAATTCCATTTGGCCTATACAACACCCCCCAGCACTTTCTAAAGGATGATTGAAACTGTCCTAGGGGAATATCTGGACCAATTTTGTGTTGCGTACTTAGACAACATCCTCATCTACAGCAAGACTCATGAGGAACACCTGTGCCACCTGGACCTTATACTCAAAAAACTCTCCCAAGAAAACTTACACGCCAAGCTTAAGAAATGTGAATTCTTCCAGTCCAAAGTTGAATTCCTGAGATACATAGTAAAGACTGGCAGGTCTGCAATGGCACAGGACAAAGTAGAAGCAATAACATCTTGGCCTGTGCCTAAATGCAGGAAAGATGTGAGAAGTTTTTTGGGCCTGGAAAATTATTGCAGGGATTTCATCCAAAAATAACTTCACATCACTCTGCCCCTGACCTGCCTGTGCTCTGACAAGGTCACCTTTGCCTGGACTCCAGAATGCACCACAGCCTTTGAGACCCTGAAATTTGCCTTCACCTATTCCCCCATCCTGGCCATGCCCAACCCATCCAAGCCATTTGTGCTGGAAACCAACACATCTGACTTTGCGGTAGGTGGGGTCCTTCTTCAGGAAGAAGGGGATAGTATGCTACATACTGTAGCATATTACTCCAAGAAGATACTGCCCTCTGAAGGAAACTACCCAATCTACAACAAGGAGATGCTTGCTATAATGAAGACCTTGAAACATTGGCGCTGATACCTATGTGGTGTGGAGTTTCCAGTAAAGGTCCTAACCGACCACAAGAACCTGGTTTATTTCTTTAAACCCAGACAGCTGAACCAAAGACAGGACAGATGGGCCTTAGAACTGGCTGACTAAACCTTGACCATCAACTACAAACCCAGAAAGGTGAACGTGGTGCCTGACACCCTGAGTAGAAGAGCTGACCTGATCCCTTTCTCTACAGAAACCAAGGACCACAACACCCATGTACTCCTTGACCCTGCCAGCCTAGGCATCCAACTAATGTACATGAAGATCTTGGCCCACAAACCTGATATAATTGAGGTGCAGAAACAAGACAAATACTCAGCAGAACTTGTTGCCAACTTAACCTCAGACCCAGAGAGCTGCCACCACAAGAAAGGATTCTTGCTGAAAGGAACCACCCTGCTATTACACAACCAGATCTATGTACCAGAAGGTGAAACAAGGACCAAGGTACTCATTGCCTATCATGACTCAGAGATGGCCGGCCACCCTGGCAGACTCAAGACACTCCGAGGAATTAAGAAGAATTATGCTTGGCCCCAACTGGACAAAGACGTGGCCACCTACATTGAAGGATGTGAGACATGTGGAAGAACCAAAACCCGTAGATCCAAACCTGAAGGCCTGCTAAGACCACTAGACATACCAGCGGGACCCTGGCAGTCCGTTTCAATGGATTATATTGTCAAACTGCCCTCATCCAATTTGTTCAACGCCATCCTTGTCATGGTAGATAAGTTTACTAAGATGTCCTACTTTGTTCCTACCACCACCCACTGCACCACTGCAGAGACAGCTAGACATTTCCACAACCACATCTTAACCCAACATAGCACTCTGGCAGAAATTATCACTGATAGGGGCCCTCAATTCACCTCAAACTATTGGACTCAAGTGATGAAGGACTTAGGGGTAAAGCGTTGTGTATCCACCCCATACCACCCACAGACCGACGGCCAGACTGAACAAGCAAACCAAATACTTGAACAATATCTACAATGCTATTCCAACGCTGCCCAAGACAACTGGGCTGAGATGCTACCCATGGCACAATATGCCTACAACAGCAAAGACCACACATCTACCGGAATGTCCCCCTTCAAAGCCAATTATGGTTTTGACTCATCTTGGGACCCCAGTATTGGTAGTAAGGAAATAAACCTGGATTGAACAAATACACAACATCCAACAAACCTGTCTTAAGAGCCTGACCCGTGCAGTCCAGACTTATAAAGCTTTTTCTGACAAAAAAAGGATTCCTGGGAAGCTGTTGAAGGTAGGAGACAAAGTCTACTTGGACTCTCAAAATGTGCCCCAGACTGTCCCCTGCCGGAATTTAGCCCACAGGAGAAGTGGCCCCTATAAAATCACCAAGCTAGTAGGTGAAGTAGCATTTGAACTAGAATTACCCCCTTATGGAAAATACATAACATCTTCCACTGCGCGCTTCTATTCAAGAAAGAAGGGAAATCCCTCCCCCACCAGAAACTCAAGACTGACCCTCCTCCCATCCAAGTAGGACAATCTGAATAATATGAAGTTTAATATGTTCATGGAGACTGTATCCACTATAAAACTCTCCAGTACTGCGTCAAGTGGAAGGGATATCCACCTGAGGAACGCACCTGGGAACCATTAAGTAACCTACCCAGCGCCCAACAAGCAATCCAACAATACCTTGGGAAGAAGGCCAGAAAGGCAGGGACCCCCAGGAAGGAAGGGGATGATTTCATGAATGATATTTCAATACTTGTATTGAAAACCCAAGAGTCAAACCCCAGTCCCCTAAAGGCAGATTGGACCCCCCAGGACGGTCCAGGACCCGCCAATCCAATAAGTCACAGACTCAAATTGTTGAATTACTCCATGGACTGCCGGTCTAATACTGAAGATTCCCTGAATGGTTGCCGGATTGCTACCAAACCAGCGTCACTGAAGACCCATGCCTACGCATGTGATGTGGTCTGCCTAAAGGAGGCTGGGGAAAGACCCATCACTAGCCCTGCCAAAAAACACCAGCTGTTGCCAGTTGCCAGTCCAAAAAAAGTATTGCAATTGGCCAGCTCAGGTGAGTGGTGAACAACAACAGCAAAACAAAACATTGCCACTTCTCTTCCCCAGAGCTAGTCCAGCCAAGACCCGCCAAACCGGTGCCACTGAGGGCCCAGACCTACGCGGAAGCTGTGGCTTGGACAAGATCCACTATTAGCCCTGCCAATAAGCACCCACTGCTGCCAGTCCCTAGTCCAGAAAGGGGAATGCAATTAGGCTGCTCAGGTGACATGGTGAACCAAAGCAGCAAAATTAAGCATTCTTGTTTGCCAGAGTGTGCCCAACCAGGACCCAATGCCCTCCAGACCCCAAGCCAAGATCCATACCCTACCAGCAAACCGCCCATGGATCCAAAGCCTGCAAAAGGCAAAGAAGAAAATTCATATGGTATAAAAACGCTGGCGGTGTGATGATGACCACATTGTCATTTTTGATAATAAAGTTTATGAACCTTTGGTTCAAACAAATTCTACCCTATCTAGTCTTAGTGATCTTCCATCTTAATTCCAGCCAAGTAGACAGCCAGGCCGCCACCCCCTCCAGAGACCAACCTGCTAAACTGCCCCAGGCATTCTACTGTCCCCCAGGAGCCCCCTTTGGACCTGTGCACTTTACTGAATACCCGTCCAACCCGGCCTATTAGGAATACAGCTTGGAAACCATCCTCATTGCTGACCTGTTGGCAAGGACTAGAAGTACAAAATACATAGGATGTGAGGGGAAGAGGATCAAGATACCATCCTTATTGTTCAAGGACAAGTACAACTACCTACCAGTGTACTTTGTTCCCATGACTCTGCCATTAACCCCGAGACCAGACCGCCCACTGGAACCTACCACTGCAGCCAAGACCACCTCTACCCAACTGTTTGGAGTATTCTAAATTACTTTGACAGGATTGGTGGATTTCATGGTCCCCAACTCCGGGCCCTGGTCCTTGCTTGGACAATCTGTATCCTACATTATCAAGTTAGCACCCATTCTATGGTAGGCCTTATCCGCCGGCTCAGCCGCACCTCATCCTAAGCCGCCCAATGCCTCTACCTATGACTGGCTTCCTGAAAAAGCCCAGGTGGCAAGAAGGTCAGAGAGGAATTTTCTGTACCAGTAACCATTGATGTAACTAAGCAGTCCAGTGAAATACAGTCCCTTTAGGGAAGCTGCAAGGAACACACCAGTCACAATCCCCTCTGGTTCTTCTTTTTGCCCTTGAGGGCGTTTTTTCACTCAAAGTACTATAATCATGAACTTGCAATGCCAACTTAAATAAGCTATAAATATGACATTGTCCAAAATAGAGGACAGGCAGCGGGTGATTTTGGCATCAATTATTGGGTCATGTGGAAAATCAGAGCCACCATCCAACTCACCCCCGGCCAATTGGTCAGAACCAGAACACTAACAGCAATTCCATGCATCCAGAGCTACACTGTGCAGATGGCAATGGATATGCCCCGGAGACCAAGTAGGCAACAGACCTCAGTCAATTGGAGATAAGGATCTTACTGGAGTAGGGCAAGCATTATAGGATACACTTACTTAATATGGGAGTCAAACTGCTTCTTTGACTTCTTGACCAGCTTGGTACCACCTCCTTTCAAGAGGTCCTAGAACTCCTGCTTGATCACTGCCTTAGTGAATTGAAGCCAATTGGCTATTTTGGCAAAACTAACGCCATTCTGGTTGAGGCTCACAATCTTCTCTTTGATTTCATTGGTTATGATTCAACATTTTTGGGGGCCTTTGAGATAAGGGACCTGGATTAGGCAGGGTAAGGTTTAATTGGCCTTAATTCTTGGGCAATGATTCAATACAGTTGGAGGGGGCCACAGTTACCCAATCCCCAGAATGTGGCACAGGCGCAGGTTGGGCCTGGTCTTGGGGGTCAACATACTGGCCTTCAGAAAAGCCACCCATGAATGGGGCTGGTGACACATTCAGTTTTTATTCTTTGTTACTTGCATTGAACTGGGTATAGACGGGAAACACTGTGGTTGTGCTCCCTTGATCAGCAGCCTGAGAGTTGGAGTATCTCCTGGTACTGCTCCCAACAATGTCAAAGTTATATTTACTTGAAAAACTCATTGTAAACAATACGCAAAAAAATTCTATTAAAAACAGAAAAGCAAAGTATTTATAGAAAATTAATTTCATTTAAGTGTGATCCTTTTTGAGACATTCTCTCAGACATCAATGTTCAAATTTAGAAGCACATCATTGAAAATAATGCTGTAATTCCCTGAATAGATTTTGGTGGATTCACTCCTCAAATCCATTATTTCTAATTTTAGGCTCAAAAATATTCAATGTTTTCAAAACAATAAGTCTTTTTGTGTTTGAGCTCATCACATTTTGTGACTGAAGCTCATGTGTTTCTGTTTTTATAATATTTGCCACAAACTCATAATCAAATTTGATGTAGAATGCTTCAGGATGTGACTGAATTGGATTCATTATGAATTTGTGTTCTGTGTGTTTGCTGTCTCATTTTTGGGATTCAGTTTTTGACTTTATTCTTGTTGTGTGATTGACTATTTTTGCTTTATGGCCCTAGATAAATTTAATTTTTATTGAGTAAATTGACCTTCAACAGGTTTCATGTGAAATTAGTTTTGTGACTGAACCTATGCGTTCTAAATTAACTAATACATGTTTATCTTAACAGGTTTGAAAGCTACAGTATTGTATCTGACTAAAGCTTACCAGTTTTAGTTGATTCTAATCTTATCTGCTTGGTGGAGAAATAGATTAGATCTACCAACCATATTTGATAAAAGCATTCTAAGCTCCAATGGAGTCAGTAAGTTTAAAATAGAGTTTTTTATGACATACCTTAGTATCAAACCAGATTAATATACATCCAGTTACTATAAAATCTACTTTAAGGTAAACTGCCACATATAGGGATGCTGTGAGACACTTCAAAGTGTCCAACAACCCCTTTCTGCAGCAGTGTCAGCCCTCAAAATGAACTAATTAATAGGCACAATTGTTTTTGTTGTCAGTCATTGTCAGATTTAAAAATAGGTAAGTTCTTCCAAGCCAAAACATATAAGAATGATAACCCAGCAACTTGAGCAGCTATATATGGTTGTAGGATTTGAAATCCAAATTGAATGTACAGTAAGAAACTAGGACAAATCAATCCAAATCAAGAAGCTCCACTCTATATGAATCAAATAAAAAAATTCAATTTTGATAGCCATGCTTAGACATGAAAATTAATTGAAATGTAAAATTGCCTAAACCTGGAAATGATATAATATTTTGCACTCCAAATAGCTAATATTGTGACAAATGGGGCCTGCGCTTCTCCTTGCCACAAAGGCACTTGACAATGTGGACCAAGCCAGGCCCCAAACCATGTAGACTATTGCTGACAGGAACCAGTTTCTAGCAGGAGACAACTGTGGACTCTGGTAACATTTAAGTAAATTCAGAAGGATTGCAACAATGAGTAAGAATATTTGGGAAAAGCTTAGCTTAAGTGTTTCCTCAAACAACAAGAGAAAATGATTCAGCATAAATTTTTTTTGCAAAAATTAAAATCAATTTCAAAGTGTTGATTTTTTTATGCCAAACATGGTTTTTTGTTATTTTTACTCTTTTTTATTATAACTTTTAGGAAACCAAGATAGCTCCCAGGGAGCTACTGTAAATTCAGAACCTAAACGTAAAAATGCAGGATTGTCAAATCCTTGGTCCAAATTTCAAATCACTTTTGCGGGCAACTCAGCTGAGTGAAAAATAAAATATTTAATAAAATCAACCATTTAATTTGACTTTTTTGATTTATTTAAATTGGCTAATTTCGAATCTCTTGAGCAGATAACTCAACTAACAAAAGACAAAACACAACAAACAAATGCAGGATACATGAATCAGAAATGCGGGATTCTAATGTATGATTTGAGATTTCCTGTATTTCAAACAAATCATAGACATCATGTAAAACTTAACAAATCTGAAATTGCAGGATTGTCAAATCTAAGAACCAAGTTTCAAATCATAATTGCAAGGAATTTGAAATAAATATAATTTATGGGTATCTCAAAAAGGATGCTAAAGGATCTAGAGTGGATTTGTGCTAATTCTTTTAGGAATCATAGGCATTCTCAAAAATCATCCTATTCCATTTTAGGACGGCTAAAATTTAGATGCTTGATTACAGTAGATTTCATAAAATACTAATAATAATATAGAATTCTATTTTATTATTAGTATTTTCTGAAATCTACTGTAATCAAGTATCCTTAATAGCAGTACATGAATACATAGTGCAGTAAACTGATGGTTTATCTTTTCCTCTCCTTTCTTCCTTGAAAAGAAGTTTTGTTGGCCCCTTGGCTACACCGGGGGCCAAAAAGCTTTTAAAAAATTTCTGCATCATCAGGAGAGTATCTCATAAATCATTATTTGGGTTTATGGTTGCTATATTAGTGATTTAGAGTGCAGAATATTGCATCATTTCCAGTTTAGACAATTTTACATTTCACTTAATTTCATGTCTAAACATGGTTGTTGAGATTGTATTTTCCATTTGATTTTATCCGGGGTGGAGCTTCTTGATTTGGATTGATTTGTCCTAGTTTCTTACTTTACATTCAATTTGTATTCCAGTTGCCGCAATTAATATCTGAGTTTACTAGTGATATTCAAAAGTGATTTGAAATTGGTTCTTGGATTTGACAATCCTGCAATTTCAAAAAACATAGTAAACTTAATGAAAATGGTTGATGGATTTGAATGCTTCAAATCTGATTCCAGTTAATTCATTTTGTCCATTGGAAATATGCAGTTTGACTTGAACTTTGCAAAGTGTCTATGAGTTCCTGCATTTTTAAAAATTCAAATAAAAATACAAAGAATTCAATTTAATTAAAAAAGGCTATCCCGCAAAAGTGATTCAAAATTTGGACCAAGGATTTGACAATCCCGCATTTTTACGTTTAGGTTCTGAATTTACAGTATCATATTAGCTATTTAGGGGGAAATTTAAAAAGTCTATAATGAATATGGAATGAGGGAGATGATTGGATAAAGAACAGAGAAGAGAAATCCATTATCCAATTGAGGGTTTTTAAAATCCAACTTTGTCATTTGAATTCATTACAAATATAGCAACCATATACCCAATAATGATATATGAAACACCCCTCCTGACAACACAGAAATTTTTAAAAGTTTTTTGGCCCTCAGTGTAGCCAGGGGCCAAAAAACTTAGAAAATATTTTGAGGAAGGAAGGAGAGGTGGGAAAGGGAAAACTTCAAAGGAAAAAATCATCAGTTTACTACACTATAATTTTAGCTTAACAATTTACACATTTTTACTTTAGGACTTCAATAAATTTATACACATAAACTTTCTTTTTTACTTGTTCTTGTGACTTAAATAAGGGCCTGCTGCTGTAATAATATGTATTTATGTTTTGCTATTAAGGATTCTTGATTACAGTTGATTTTTGAAAATGCTAATAATAAAATAGAATTATATTTTAAAAACTATTTTTATCAAGTTGCTTTTTCCTTGTAGTGGTGATTGTTCATTTTTTGTTGATAATTTTCTTGCATTTAATTGGATGGTTTCACCTCCAGTTGCCTTGGAAATAGGAAATTGAGTTGCCTCCCCTACTACAGCTGGTCTCAAGAAGGCAACTTGATTTATTATTGCCAAGGCAACTGGAGGTGAAACTATCCAATTAAATGAAAGCACATTATCAACAGCAAATGAACAATTGCCACAAAAAAGAAAAAAGCAACTTGATAAAAATAGATTTTAATAATTCTATTTTATTATTAGCGTTTTCTAATTCAGTTAATAGTAAGCATCTAAATTTTAGCTGTCTTAAAATGGAATTGGATGTATTTTGAGAATACTATGATTCCCAAAAGAATCAGCACAAATCCACTCTAGATTGTTTGACTTCCTGTTTGAGACACTCATAAATTATATTTATTTCAAATTCACCTCATTTTTGATTTGAAATTTGGTTCTTGGATTTGACAATCCCACAATTTCAGATTTGTTAATTTCTTCATGTTGTCTATGATTTGTTAGACTTAAGAAAATACAAATTTTACATTAGAATCCTGCATTTCTGATCCATGTATCCTGTATTTGCTTGTTGTTTTTTTTCTTTAGTTAGTTGAGTTATCTGCTAAAGGGTTTTGAAATTTGCCAATTTACATAAACCAAAAAAAGTCAAACTAAATGGTTGCTTTTATTAAATATTTTAATTTTCACTCAGCTGAGTTTCCCGCAAAAGTGATTCAAAATTTGGACCAAGGATTTGACAATCCCGCATTTTTACATTCAGGTTCTGAATTTACAGTATTTCAATGCTTGACTCTATTAACAGGGACTAGATTGTGGACCTAAATTAGTTTATTGTATAATTCCATGCATGTAAAATAATCCAATATATGCTTAGAAATCACTATATGGTGCCGTTATCAGACTACATGGTTTGTGTGAGGCATACATCAGAGTTAAGCTAGAACCATGGTTTTAATGTACTGGTTCAGACCATTACTTTTGTCAAAACAGCAGGCTCAACCCGCCAGCAAGGCTCCAATTAAGCAGGTTTGTGACCCGCAATCCAATTATCCAGTCACCCTAAGCCGTGTTAGGAAGGCAACTCGGATTTCCAAATACAATAACATGGACAGAAGCTGATCCTCCCTGGTGGGTAACTTGTTTTGGTGCTTGAATCATTACAAGGATCAAGCCACCCCCTTCAACATCCCACAGTGTGATCAATGCTATCATGTTCCTGCTATCCACAATTCACAATAACTATATAATCATTATCTCTCAATAAAGAATATTATCTAGTTTCTAAATATTTTCCCCTTGTAACTCTGCTAAAACAGAGCAGTTACGGCATTGGTAGCACAGGTAGATTCCCCATCCTACCTTATCTTGCAAAATTCCCCTGCTGCCTGTACTTGCCGCGGTCAACAAATCCTCAATAGAATCATGCCTGGTCTCCCGCTAGACTGGACTCCATATGCACCTGGTATCAAAATACCAGGTGGCTTTGTCCTGTACCAGAACATGGTGATCCCGCTTTCCACCTTCAACACCCTGTCCGCACAAGGTTTTTTTCCAAATGCCCACCACCATTCCTTGAGCAACTGACAAAAATATCATGCCTGCCTATGTAGCGCAGAAACTTTGAAGTGCTGCCCTAGAACCTTTTGCTGGAGCCAACAACAATAACGCCGCGTCATGGATCCAGTCTGCCCAAAGCAAGCTGGCCCAAACGGAATGCCTGCAACGGTTTTGGATTGCAGAAATCTCCATCTGATTAACTCACAACGCTGGCACCTGGTGCAACAAGTGGCACAAAGAACATACCAAGAAGAATTGGGACACCTTCAAGCAAGACTTCTTGGCAAGATTTATGCTTAAGGACACTGCACTTATGATCATCCACCAAGTGAAGAACTTGACCCAGACTGACACAGTGAGGAGCTCACCTGCGCTTATGAGGAACTCTGACTATGTGCCCCCTCTGATATGGCCTTTGACACCCCAGCCACACACCTCATGTACTACAACACCCTCAAGTTGCATGTGATGAGACATGTGAACCTGGACCAAGTGACCAACCTGCAAAGCCTGTACCTCAAAGCAGAGAAAGAAGAACAGACGTCCAATGCTCTCCACAAGGCAAAAAGTGGGAAAAGGGAGCAACCTAAAGATTCTCACCCAGCTGGACGCTCTAATAAACCACCCCCTGGGAACAACAACAGCAATGCAAATCACAAACCCAAAGGCACAAATGGACATGGGAATGAGAACAACAGCCAGTCAAACCAAATCCATTTCTGTATCACTGCCACACAAGATAACCAAGACAAGGAAAAAGCCCAGGGAGAGCACTAAACAAGCCAAGCTCTCCCCACACAATTCCTGACTCACCTAACAATGAGTACTGACCCAAGGACGTAGATCAATGCCCAATGATCCAAGTACCCTCAGAAGACCCAGTACTTTATACCATTGCCAGACATCCAAATAAACTGATGTCTTATCCTTACCAATTTTGCAGTTACACAGGTTCAGCATTCCTGGACTTGGGCGCAGATTGAACCCTAGTCAACAGCAGCTTTGTAGACAAGTTCAAGTTAGCCACTAATCCTTTGCGGATTAAAAATATGGTTTTAGCTGATAAACATCACATTGCTGTGACATGGGAAGCTGCCCCCTTCTTCATCATGCTAGAGAATCTACACTCCACCATTCAGGGTCCTGTCATTGACTTTCCCAAGTTTGACATTGTACTGGGACTGGACTGGCTGCAAAAGAACAACTCCCATGTAGACTGGGAAACCTCTATATTGACTATCAAACGTGAAGGCGTTGATCACCAGATCTACCCTGACTCAGTAGACCAACTCCTGTGCAACCATGTATTTGTATGTATCACAGAGACCTTGGAAAAAAAGGAGAATCTCAAGGCAATTGACTGGGACTCTTGTCAGTACAAGATCATACATTTTAAGGATCACCAGGACACCACCACCCCTCAGGATTGTGAAATTGTAGCCTGTCATCCAGAAATCTTCAAAGAGGCCCTACCCAGGCTGCCGCCAGAGAAACACATCCAACACTCCATCCAAATCAAGGGAGCTGTACCTAAGGCGCGGCCCATCTATCACCTTACCCCAAATGAGGACAACACCCTACATGCTTACCTCAAGGAGGCATTAGAGAAAGGACTTATCTGCCCCTCACAGTCTCCTTTTGGTGCTGCTGTATTCTTTGTAGCAAAGAAAGATGGTACCCTGCGCCTAGTCACAGACTATCAAGACCTAAACAAAGTTACTATCAAGAATTGTTACCCACTACCACTCGTTGAAGACCTTTTTGATGCCTTAGGTGGCGCCACGGTCTTCTCCAAAATTGACCTGACTGTGGGCTATAACCAGATCCGTATCAAATAAGAAGATATTTCCAAAATAGCCTTCTGCACTAAATACAGTTTGTACGAGTGTGTGGTACTCAACTTTGGTATGACAAACGCCTCGTCAACCTTTGTGACCTTAATTAACGAGGTGTTTGCCCCCACATTGGCAAGTATGCCCTGGTATACCTGGACAACATCATTGTCCACAGTCCCTTGGTGAAACAGTATCACAAGGACCTGGAGGCAGTCTTTGCCACCCTAGCTCAACATAAGCTGCTAGCCAAGCCCTCCAAATGTCAATTCTTCCGCAAACAGCTGCCCTTTTTAGGACACATAGTTTTGAAAGATGGCATTAAACCTGACAACCAGAAAATCCAGGCCATTTGCAAAATGCCACCTCCAAAGGACAAGTCAGAACTCTGCACGTTCTTGGGGATGGTCACTTATGTACAATGATTCATACCCAACTGTGGTGTCCTGACTGCACCCCTGTCCGCCATAACTGGCACCAAATAAAAGTTTGTATGGACCCCCAGTGTGATCTTTGCTTCAGATGCCTCAAGGAGAAACTCACCACGGCACCCATCCTACAATACCCTAAACGTGATGAAGAGTACCAAATGGAGACAGACACCTTGGACGCATCCATTGGGGGGTGCTACAAATCAAAAATAACGACAGTGACTTCCTGCCCATGGCTTATGAATCACACAAATTGACAGATGGCGAGTGCCGATACTCTATACATGACAAAGAGCTGTTGGCAATCGTGCACTGCCTGGTCAAATGGTGTTGCTATCTAGAACAGCAAGAGGAGTTCACGGCCTTGACAGACTACAAGTTGCTCATCTACTTCAAAACCCAAGCAAACTTATCCCACCGTCAAGCCTGCTGGATGGAGCTTCTGGAGAGGTTCAACATGCTCATACAATATAAGCCTGGCCCAGAGCTTGCCATGGCAGATGCACTTTCACGCCTATATGTCAGAGCCACAAGAGGCAAGAATGGGCTTGATCCAGACTGGCCTCTCCTGGTGCTCCGGACAAAGGACAAAGGCTTCCCTTCTGGTACTACCGACCTAACAAAAGAAACTGTCATTAAGAACAAGCACCTATTTGCAGACGTATATGGAACCCTACACCAAAAAATGTCTGACGGAACAACCATCCCATATATTCCCACACATCAGCGGGTTGACACAATCCTACATTACCACAGAGACCTAGGACACACAAAAAGCCGCAACCTCTACAGATTCCTTAAACCTAAAGCATGGTGGCCAACCTTATACCGGGACGTCTAGGAAGTCTTGGACCAGTGCAAAGTGTATGTGAAATTTGCAAGGAGCAAGACCCCACCTAAATTAGTACTACCTGTTTGCACACAACTGCCATTCAAGGTGTGGGCCCTAGACATTGTGGGCCCTATACCAGGGAACCATAACAATAAGAAATACATCATTACCACAATAGACTTTGCCACACAATGGCCAGTGGCACAAGCAGTTAAGACACATACTGTCAATGACGTACAGCACTTCATAGGAATAGAAATCATCAGCAAGTTTGGAAAACCAGAACTCCTGATAACCGACAGAGGCAAAGAATTGACCTCTGAATATACCAATGTATGCCTCACCAAGAATGGGGTCCAGCACACCGTGACAACACCTTATCATCATCAGGCCAATGGGCGTGTGGAGCGGCTGAATGGCAGCCTCGTGCAAGCCTTGGCCAAGTTCATTGCCAGGAGACCTGAGGACTGGTACAAGCAGCTACCAACTGCATTACTTGTATGTCAGACCCGTGTGAACAGATCTACCGGCAAAAGCCCCTTCGAGTTAGTTTATGGAACACAACCCAATATCATCCAGGCGCTATCAGGACCTAAGCTGGAGATGCCAGACAAGGTTTCACCCCGCTCTAATCCCCAGATCATACAGGACAATAGCAACCAATCAGAAAAAGAAAATCGTCTACAAAAGACCTTCATTCCCATCCAAGACAGACATGAGATCGGTGATGAAGTTTGGGTCATGAATACTGACAAAAGTAAATTACAGTCAGAAAAATTTGGCCCTGCCATCATCCTAAAGGTAAATGAAAATAACACTTACCTTGTGCAAGGACTTGGAAAACAAAAACAGAACAAAGTCCTCCACCATGATTGTCTCAGGTTCTGCAAAGCAAGACAAAAGCAACAGGAGACTGTCTTACCTGCCACCAAACAACAGCTAGTTCAGTATGGCACCCAGGCTCCCGACGACCTCCCTGACAACCTGCCCCCAGAGGAGGCCGACCTTCAGCCGGGGATGTGTGTCAAAACAGCAGGCTCAATCTGCCAGCAAGGTTCCAATTAAGCGGGTTTGTGACCCACAATCCAATTATCCAGTCACCCTAAGCCAAGTTAGGAAGGCGACTCGGATTTCCAAATACATTAACATGGACAGAAGCTGATCCTCCCCGGTGGGTAACTTGTTTTGGTGCTTGAATCATTACAAGGATTAAGCCACCCCCTTCAATATCTCACAGTGTGATCAACGCTATCATGTTCCTGCTATCTATGATTCACAATGACTATATAATACCTATCTCCCAATAAAGAATATTATTTAGTTTCCAAATATTTTCCCCTTGTAACTCTGCTAAAACAGCACAGTTATGACACTTTTGACTTTTTATTAGATGTAGTAATATTTCTAGTATTCGTTTCAAGTGTCAGCTTACCAATTCAAAAACAAAATTTAAAAAATGTTATATCAATGATTTAAATTTAAATTTAAAATTATATAATAAAACAATTTTCTAGTATCATTTATTCTACTTTAATGTAAGTATTAATTTACATGTTTTGTTTCAGAATTAAAATTCTTTTATTTTTAATGCATTTCAATTTGAAAGTCCGTTATTTGGGCCTTTTCCGCAGTGACCGACCCACATGACTCCTATATCTTTGACTCTCGACAGGGCTTTCTGATTCTAATTATCCATTAGAAATAATATACTAATGCAAAACTTATTGTGTAAAAAATGGGTGACCTGACGCTGACATATTGATTCAAAAGCGGGGATCTAATCACGCGTGTGGCTGCATTTTAGAAGCAAATGTCCCTTGAAAGAGATCTGATTTGCTGGTGATTAGAAATTGTACTTTTGCTGACCCCTTAAACAAAGCAAATTAAAATAACATATCCAAAAAGCAATATTTACACAATCTCACATTAACGTACCGCTAAATGATTAATCTAAGCCCGATTTAGACAGCCACCAACTCAGCGACATCATCTGTCTCACAATCAAATGCACATATTATTTATCCAATAATCTGCACAGTAATGCGATCTTCCAAAGTCCCACCAAATTGAGGCTCCAGTGTTCTCGCATTGAATATAAATACTAGTCTAAATTTCACTTTTAACCAACGCGAGTAAAAGTATGAGTTCTAACTCAAGCAAACAATGCTGGCTAGGGCTACTTTGCCCAAGCTCGGGGCAAACGCGGCCAGTTTCTTGCTCGGGGTAACTAGTTTCAAATATTTATTTTATACTCTTCAAATAATTAGTAATCCCATTTTGGCAGTAGCGCGATGAAGCCCTAGACCCAGCTAACACTAATACATAATAAAGCTTTAATGGATTAAACTAAACTTTGCAGTTGAATTTATGTGGCAAACAATAATGGCCCTAGACCCTGCACAAATCTGCCTCATTTTTTTGGACCCAATTAAAAATTATCCAAGTTGATGATAGCCTGTGTTATTTCAAAGCAGGTCACTGACGTTAATTTGGTACATACATCTAAAGATGTATATAAGTGTTGAAAGGCAACATGTTTCTTCATAAAATGCACTTCCAAAATACTTTCCTTTTCTTTGGCTTCTCCTCTGCTGTTGTGATTGATACAATCAAATGGGGTATCTTGTCTGATCTCTTTGGCGACAATGTGAAGTTTTTCAACCCTTCCAGTGAAAGTGCCACAGTATCTCTTCTTAAAAACAACACCAACTTTGAGCAACTGCTTGTGAATTCCAAGGTTATCTTTACACCTGAGTCTTCTATCTCCAAAGAAGAATTCAAGGCTGGGCTTATCAAGCACAGGAACCAATATGTTGAATCAGTTGAATCCAGATTGTTAAATCCAAACCAAGAGAAGATTTACAACTTCTTTTTGAAAATTCAAACTGATCTTGAAAAACCAAAGTACAATCCTAAGCCTATCCAAGAAATTCTTGAACACATCAATCCTGAAACATTGCCCCGTGTAAGAGCCTTTTTTGCCACCTTTAGCAAAACCCTCAAAGATCCTCGCATGAAAAAATCAATTGAAGCATTTGCTGAGAAGGGGTTTGGCTTTGAAAGCAATGCTGTCTTGGAGTTTTATGATGCCATCAAGAAGGTTCATGATCAGTATGGCTTATTGCCAAAAGAGTTTACTGAAGAAGTCTTCAAAGCTTTTGAAAACTATAACTCTTAAACCAACTGGTTATTATATCATAAATGAATAAATGCACTTTCTCTTAAAATTTTGCTTTTAATTTTATTAAAAATACAGCATATTTTAAAAAATAAAATATTAAACAACTGTTGCAATATCTTCAATTAGTCCTTCTCAGGAAAGTAATCCTTGATAACTCCCTGAATGATTTCCCAGCTAATCATTAAGTTGGTGATACTCTTTTATTTTCCTATCTATTACGGGGATCAAACATTTTGAGTCCTAAGCAGAACACTACTTGGACAAGGCTCATGACCACCTTGACATACATGGACAACATGTGGTTTCTAATAATATTATATGATACTCTAAGCTCATATCCAACAAAGTATCATTTTCTTCTTAATTTTCCTCTTTATCTTGTTTTATATACTTCCAAAAAGTATATACTTGACACAATTTTTTGGTTTAAAATAAGTTCAAAAATGTTTTTTCTCACAAATTTGTCAAAGACAAAGTATCTGAAATACTTACTATAGCTTTCAAAGCTACAGCACTTTCAAATTGTGCTCTGCTATATTAAAATAGGAGAGAACTTGGCAAAAAACTTTATGAAAAAATATTTTTAGTTCAACCTAAGGGTGAGTTAGTAACATGGGTGTTGTAATAAGGTAAATTTTATTATATTTTTGCCCTTTTTTGAGATGATGTAAAATAAAGGCTTTCTTAGACAACAGTAAGAGAGCATTTGAAGCTTAAATAGTTGCAAAAGCAGAATAAATATCAACTTAATTTTATTTAAAAAGGGAAATTCCTTTAAATACTATGGAAATTGGTTTTTGTATCCTTAGTGACAGCACTTAATGTGGCATAAGGCTGCCAGAAGCGCAGGTGACTAATTATTGACCTTGATCCAAATTTAGGGAAACTGATCAATTCAGTTAGAAATCAAAAACGCTTCATTTTGAAATCCATATCTTGGGCTGAAATAGCTTTAAGTCTAATTGATACTACTTGTAAAGTTGAATTCACAACAGGCGCTAAGCAAAAAAAACTTTTATGTAAGCAAAAATAACTTGTCTGTAAACAAAATAAAATCAGATGTAAAAAATTAAAAACCAATAAATTTATATTAATTTACAATATATTAGGGTCTATCTCTATTTTTTTCTGAGGTGTGTTATTTTTGTTTATATCTTAGTTGGTTTCCTATACAGATGAATTTTTTTGCTTAGTGCCATAGCTTTGAAAACACATTTATATACAAGTTCTTGAGTTTATATATATTTAAAAAATTAAAATCTTATTTTAAAGTACAAATAAAATTCACTTATTGAAGCATGTGTAGATTTATAATCATTTATCAATAATCCATATTTTGTGGATCATAACCCTTTAAAGATATTACCTTTTTGAAAGAAATATAGCCAAATTCACTACTAATTCATACAGCAGCATTTTTTAAAAAAACACTACTTACACTCCCTGTTTTAAATAATTTTTATGATGCGCACATTAAAGCACAAATTTTCAAATATTTTATTAGAAAATATAAAAGAATTTGTTTTGACTGCTGTAAAACTACTGTATATATAAACTTCATTTTATAAAAGTTAGAAATCTTAAATAAACATATTTTAAGCTTAAATTTATTTATTAAATGATACATTAAATTCCCAAATCAACCTTATTAAATACATTTATTTATGGATATAAATTAAGCGTTGTATTTTTGAGAGACTATTATAGAAAATGATTATCAGGTTGAAATAGTAATATATGAGGGGTTTATTCTTGGAGTTCAAAAGTGATTTGAGCATGAGAATTTTGAAGCAATTTATATATAGTTAAGTATTTATAAAGCTATACTGTACTTATCACAAATTTTAAGATGGTTAATTCAAAGTCAATTAGATAAAACTGATGTTGCACATAGAAAAAACATAACATCAAACACATAATTTGATACAAACTAATGTAAATTCAGGATTGAATAAGCAAACCAAATCAAATAACAATGTTCATATCAGACACACAACACATTAAAGTCAAATAGTAAAACCATGATCTCAGAATGAAATTAAATCAACTCATACCCATCCAATTTTATATTGTGTTTAACATGATCAAGAATGGTGCACAAAAGAGTGTACCTACTGCATAAGCTCACACAAAAATAAGAGCAACAGCAAATTAAATTTACAACACACAAAATAAAAACATAAATGAATTACAGTTGTCACTATTTCAGCCTAGGCTGTCTAAATAAATCTATAATTCTAAAACAAATACTGGATATAGTTATTCTTACTGTCTTTTTTGGGTGTAATAATTGCATGAAATCAAAGGAATATTATAGAGGTGAAAAACAACAATAGGCTAGTTTGGATAAATACAAAACCATAATATACATAGACATATGATATAGTAGCAGGAGTGAGCAATTTGGTATCCATCATAGTGCCGTAACTGTGCTGTTTTAGCAGAGTTACACAGGGAAAAATATTTAGAAGATAGATAAAAATCTTTATTGTGAGATAGTGATTATATAGTTCATGTGAATCAAGGATAACAGGAACATGATTGGTGATCACACGGCTGGATGGAAGAGGGGGTGGCTTGATCCTGGTAAAGAGTCAAGCGCCAAAACAAGGTATCCACCATAAAGGATCATCATCTGTTCATGTTATTGGATTTGTAGTTTGAGTTGACTTCCTAGTCTGGCTTTGAGTGACCGGATAATTGGATTGCAGGTCATAAACCCACTTGGTTGGAACCTTGCTGGCAGGTCAAGCCTGCGGTTTTGACACACCCCCTGACTGAAGGTCGGCCTCCTCTGGGGGCAGGTTGTCAGGGAGGTTGTCAGGAGCCCGGGCGCCGTATTGAACTAGTTGCTGTTCTGTGACGGGCAGGGCAGTTTCTCGTTGTTTCTGTCTTGCTTACGTTTGCCAAGTCCTTGTATGAGGTAAGTGTTATTGTTGTTTACCTTCAGAATGATTGCTGGCCCCATCTTTTCAGGTTGTAACTTGCTCTTGTCAACATTCATGACCCATACTTTGTCCCCAACTTCATGTCTATTGCGGATGGGGACAAATGTCTTTTGCAGATGTTCATTCCCTTTGGCTGTTTGCTTGCTGTTAGCATCTATTACTTGAGGGTCTGAGCATGGAGGGACTTTACTTGGAATTTCCTGTTTAGGTCCTATCAATGCTTGAATGATATTTGGCTGTGTGCCGTATACCAGTTCAAATGGGCTTTTTCCGGTGGATCTGTTCACCTGGGTTTGACACACAAGTAGTGCAGTTGGTAGCTGCTTATACCAGTCTTCAGGTCTCCCAGAGGTTCGTTTGGCTAAGGCTTGCACGAGGCTACCATTGAGCCGCTCTACGCGTCCATTGGCCTGTGGGTGATATGGTGTTGTTATGGTGTGTTTGACCCCATTCTTGGTGAGGTATACATTGGTGTTTTCAGAGATCAATTCTTTGCCTCCATTGGTTATCAGGAGTTCTGGCTTTCTGAACTTGCTGATTATTTCTTTGCCAATAAATTGCTGAACATCATTGCCAGTGTGTGCCTTCACTGCTTGGGCTACTGGCCATCTTGTCGCAAAGTCAATGGTGGTGATGATGTATTTCTTGTCATTGTGCTTTTCTGGCATGGGACCAACAATGTCAAGAGCCCATACTTTGAAAGGTAGTTGTGTGCGGATGGGGAGTACTGACTTTGGCGGGGCTTTGCTTTTGGCAAACTTTTTGCACACCTCACATTGGTCTAGAACTTCCTGGACATCACAGTATAAGGTTGGCCACCAGGCTTTATGCTTTAGAAACTCATATAGATTTTGAATCTTGGTATGTCCAAGATCTCTGTGATAGCAAAGAATAGTGTTGACTTGCTGATGTGTGGGGATGTAGGGAATGTTTGTGCTGTCAGTCATCTTTCTGTGAAGAGTCCTGTATACGTCAGCAAAGAGGTGTTCATTCTTGATGACTGCTTCTTTGGTTATGTTGGTTGTGCCAGGGGGAACCTTTTGTCCTTTGTTTGTAGCACTAAGAGAGGCCAGTCTGGGTCAAGCCCATTCTCTCCTCTTGAAGCACAGACATACAGGAAGGACAGGGCGTCTGCCATGGCAAGCTCGGCCCCAGGATTATACTGGATGAGCATGTTAAATCTCTCCAATAGTTCCATCCACCGCGCTTGGCGGCGCAATAGATTTGCTTGAGTCTTGAAATAGATGGGTGACTTGTGATTGGTTAATGCTGTGAATTCTTCCTGGCGTTCTAGGTAGCAACTCCATTTGACTAGGCAGTGCACAATAGCCAGTAGTTCCTTGTCATGAATAGGGTATTGACATTTGCCATCTGTCAATTTTTGCAATTTGTAGGCTACAGGCAGGAAGTCACTGTCACTATTTTTGATTTGTAGTACTCCCCCAATGGATGCATCTGAGGCGTCAATTTCCATCTGGTATTCCCTGTCACGTTTGGGGTATTGCAGGATGAGAGCTGTTGTGAGCTTTTCTTTGAGGCATCTAAAACAGAGGTCACGTTGAGGGTCCACACAAACTTAGACTTGGTTCCTGTTATGGCGGACAAGGGGGCAGTCAAGACGCCACAGTCAGGAATGAAACGCTGTACATAGGCCACCATTCCCAAGAAGGTGCGGAGTTCCGACTTATCCTTGGGTAGTGGCATCTTGCAGATGGCCTGTATCTTTTGACTGTGGGTTTGATGCCGTCCTTTGAGACTATGTGTCCCAAGAAGGGTAGTTGCTCACAGAAAAACTGGCACTTGGAGGGTTTGGCCAACAGTTTGTGTTGTGCCAAGGTTGCAAAGACTGCCTCCAGGCCTTTATGGTATTGTTCCACCAAGGGGCTGTAGACAATAATATTGTCTAGGTAGACTAGGGCATGCTTGCCTATGTGGGGTGCAAACACTTTGTTCATGAAGGTTACAAAGGTGGACAGGGCGTTGGTCATGCCAAAGTTGAGTACCACACATTTGTAGGAGCCGTATTTAGTGCAGAAGGCCGTTTTGGGAATATCTTCCTCCTTGATGCAAATCTGATTGTAGCCTGCAGTTAGATCAATCTTGGAGAAGACTGTGGCTCCTCCCAAGGCATCAAAGAGGTCATTGATCAGTGGCAATGGGTAACAATTCTTAATGGTGCTTTGTTTAGGGTGCGGTAGTCTGTGGCCAGGCGTAAGGTGCCATCCTTTTTGGCCACAAAGAATACAGCATCCCCAAAGGGAGACTGTGAGGGGTGGATAAGTCCTTTTTCCAATGCCTCCTTGAGGTAGGTGCGTAAGGCGTTGTCCTTATTTGGGGTCAGCCTGTAGATGGGGTGCGCTTTGGGTACAGCCCCCTTGAGTTGGATAGAGTGCTGAATATGCTTCTCAGGGGGCAGCCCAGGTAACGCTTTCTTAAAGATTTCTGGATGGCGGGCCACAATGTTGCGGTCCTGAGGCATGGAGGTATCCTGGTGGTCTTTGAAGTGTATGATCTCATACTGACAGGGGTCCCAGTCAATTGACTTCAGGTCTTTCCTTTTTTCCTGGGTCTCTGTGATACGTACAAAGACGTGGTTGGCTAGCAGCTGGCCCACGGAGTCGGGGTAGATCTGGTGGTTGACGCCTTCATGCTTGATGGTCAATACTGAGGTTGCCCAGTCTATGTGAGGGTTGTTCTTCCGTAACCAGTCTAGTCCCAGTAAAATTTCAAACTTAGAAAAGTCAATGACGGGACCTTGGATGGTGGAGTGAAGGTTCTCGAGCATGACAGAGAAGGGGGCAGTTTTTTTTGTCACGGCAATGTGGTGTTTGTCAGCCAGGACCATGTTTTTAATCTGCAAAGGATTAGTGGCCAGCTTGAACTTATCCACAAAGCTACTGTTGATTAAGGCTTGGTCTGCGCCCAAGTCCAGGAGTGCTGAGCCTGTGTAACTGCAAAAGCAGAAAGGATAGGACATTAATTTATTGGGATGTCTGGCAATGGTGTACAGTACTGGGTCCTCTGAGGGCACCTGGATCATTGGGCATTGGTCCACGTCCTTGGGTTTGTATTCATTGTTGGGCAAGTCAGGAGTTGCGTGGGGAGAGCTTGGCTCACTTAGTGCTCTCCCCGAGCTTTTCCCTCATCTTGGTTGCCTTGCGTGGCAGTGACACAAAAAAGAGTACGGGTTGACTGACCATTGTTTCCATTTCCATGCCCATTAGAACCTGTGGGTTTGTGTTTGGTGTTGTTCCTGTTGCCTCCAGGAGGTGGCCAAGCAGAACACCTGCTTGGATGGGAATCCTTGGATCTTTCTTGTTTCCCAGTTTGTGCCTTGTGTAGAACGTTGGATGTCTGTTCCGCTTTTTCTGCTTCACGGTACAGACTTTGCAGGTTGGTCACTTGATACAGGTTTACATGTCTCATCATGTGCAACTTGAGAGTGTTGTAGTACATGAGGTGTGTGGCTGGGGTGTCAAAGGCCATGTTAGATGGTGCACAAAGACAGAGTTCCTTGTAGGCGCGGGTGAGTTCCTTCACGGTGCCTGTCTGGGTCAGGTTATTTACTTGGCGTATGATCATGAGCGCTGTATCTTTTAGCACAAATCTTGCCAGGAAGTCTTGCTTAAAGGTATCCCAGTTCTTGTCAGTGTGCTCTTTGTGCCACTTGTTGCACCAGGTGCCAGCGTCATGGGTCAGGCAAATGGAAATCTCTGCAATCCAAAATTGCTGTGGGCATTCCATCTGAGCTAGCTTACTCTGGGCGGACTGGATCCATGGGGCGGCGTTGTTGTCGTTGGCCCCGGCAAAAGGTTCCAAGGCGGCGCTTTGTAGTCTTTGAGCTACATAGGCGGGCATGGTGGTTTTGTTGGCTGGTTGCGGCATTGATGAGGGAGCCTGAAAGAAACCTTGTTCAGACATGGTGTTGAAGGTGGGTAGCGGGATTACCATGTTTTGGTATAGGACAAAACCATCGGGTATCTCAGTACCAGGAGTGTACAGAGTCCAGTTGGGCGGGAGGCCAGACATAATTCTATCAAGGATTTGTTGGGTGCAGCAATTACAGGCAACAAGAAGAACTTTGGGGAATAAAGTAGGATGAAAAACCTACTTCTGCTACCAATGTTGTAACTGTGCTGTTTTAGAAGAGTTACAAGGGGAAAATATTTAGGAACTAGATAATAATCTTTATTGGGAGATAGGTATTATATAGTCATTGTGAATTGTGGATAACAGGAACATGATAGCGTTGATCACAATGTGGGATGTTGAAGGGGGTGGCTTGATCCTTGTAATAATTTAAGCACCAAAACAAGTTACCCACCGGGGAGGATCAGCTTCTGTCCATGTTATTGTATTTGGAAATCCAAGTTGCCTTCCTAACTTGGCTTAGGGTGACTGGATAATTGGATTGCAGGTCATGAACCTGCTTGATTGGAACCTTGCTGGCAGGTTGAGCCTGCAGTTTTGACAATAGCATATGAATACAAAAATTAGTAGTTTGAAAACTATTAATAGTAGTTTTATTTGTTTTAATGAAAAATATTGCAACCCAAGCAACAGGAAAGTGCACCTAGACAAGAGCACCAAAGCTGTGGGCACCCTATAGGGTCTACTAACAGAACCACTTTATGAAAAAACAATGAAGCAGTCAATAGCACGTCAAGTGAAGAAGAGATTTTTGTAACCAAACACAAATATAGGCTTTTATACTGGGAGGTCCTGGAGCATTGATCCCAATGTATCAAACTTACAAAAAAAGCTCAAAAGGTTACTCATCCAGAAATTTTAACTAATTTTTTTTATGAATTCTCTGGTATATCCAATTGAATACTACACAGATTCACCTAGTGCAAGTATGCACAAAAAGTGTGAAGTTGTACTTGAAATTAGCTATAAGTCCTATATGATCAAAGGGGATAAAGATGATCAGGAAGAGACAAATCTACCATTTTGTAAAAAACCAAAAGGCATTAAAGAATTTTAAAAATACTATACCCTGGTGTTTATGCCCATTATCCTCAGCCTGAATTCAAATTTATAGTGCGTTTTAATTGGACTTATTTCTTGTTCTATGTGAAGTATAATGGTGGAGTTACCAAAAATTCTGAAGTATCTATAAAATGAGGTATAAAACTCAAAAGAAAAAGAATCACTGGTAAATATTAACTGATGTAAAGCTGAAATGTGCAGACTAGAATCTCCAAGCAGAGACAAAGACAAAAAACAAACAATGAGAACAAGCAAAAACAAGAGAAATAGTGGTGATTGAAAAATTTTATCCTTATATTTCAAGTGAATAATCTTACAAATTGGCTATACAGTTTCCTCAATTTCAAAATTGGAGGAACCCAGAAAGCAGCACCTAGGGTTGCAGACACCACAAAATTGAATCTGCAGCTGGTAAGATACTGCAAAGATATAAAAGTTAAGAGAATCTTTATTCTGGGATTATTTTTTGAAAATTTAAGAAATGAGATTTAGTTGTAATTTTAATGGTTTACTAAAATACTCCAGTAACTCTGGCATTTTTATGCCCTAATTATGTTTGAGAATGATACTGACATGGCAAGGGGGAATATTTTTCACCATGACTACAGAAATGAGAAAAAATTAAAAAATCATAAATTAATTTTGGTGCCAAAAGACACAAAATTACCCTTTTTAGATTTTGAGCTTTCTGGGCCCTTTGAAGATTATGACTAAATTTCTTTGCATGTTTTTCCACAACCCACTTATTATCAATAGTCTGGGATTAATAGTGGTAGCTATTGAAGGGGGCTTTCTGACCTTTCTACTTCTGATTCTTGTTTTCTTCAGTTGGACAATTCTGACCAAAATGTATTATCTGTGACACAAAGTGATAATTATGAGTGTGTCTTCTTTTATATGCTTTTGATACAATTGTTCCTTATAGTCAAATATGGATATATATCAATTTCTGAGGCTTCTGGATTGTTAACAGCCTACTGCCACCTGGATTATCCCCACTAATTCTATTAGAATTAAAATACTGGTATATAATTCTTTCCCTTCTACTAATAAAATCAAGTTCATCATAGATAATTAATTTTGACACTATATCTTCAGTGCTTATTTTCCTTCTATTAGGAAGATCTTTTTTGTATATTCAACTATACAGGCTTCAAATTCAGAACCTAAAGTTTTTTGTATAAATGAATTTCTGCTGAGCTCTTTGAAATGCAAAGTAGCAAAGTGCAACTCAACAAACCTTCTAAAAACTCAAAGAATGTATGGTTACAGCATCCATCCTAAGGTGTAAATCCACTGTCACCTTTGGCTTTGGATCACACCATTTTCCCCTGACACACTAAGAAAGGCCCAAAAATATCAGCTAAACCGCTAATTCCTTAGGGGATTTGGCACACACAGTTGACAAGAGATTTGTGCTGGCCTACCCTGGGGATCCACCGTCTTTGGTTGTTCCCTCCTGGGAATAAACATTGATTGATTTGGACTGCTTGTTGGCCTGATGTTGCCCACTTTTGAAAACCATCAGATCCAACCAATCAAGTGTCACCATATCAACACTCAAAAACCCAAGTGAATTCCAAATTCCTGGGATTCCCTCTAGCCAATCATATGAGACCGCTGAAATTAGGGTGAAACTTTCCAGTCCTCCTGGTTCTGACCAGCAAAATTTCTCCCCCAGCCAATTGGATCCAAGTCCTAAGGTCATGTGATTCAATTTCCCTGCAATACACTCCTTTCAACACAGCAAGGGGACCTTCATTCCCCTGCTTGTCTATTTTCCAATTTATTAAATCCTGGAAACTGTTGCACTTTGGTTTAAAAAAATAGTTTTGGTTGGAAACTCTGTTTTGAGTTCCTATCATCTAGAGATTAAAGTGTTAGTGTTTTTGTTAAAACTTACCTTGTATCAACTTGCTTTGAGCCCGGCATCTCTTCTGGGACCTTCTGAAGAAGCTTTGGAGTATATTTGTTGCTTAGTTACACTTTTACTGTCAAAAGTTGCTCTCAAATCTAAAATTTTAATCAATTTTCAACATAAAATCTATTTTTTTTAATTTTGTAATTTCCTTTTGTTTTTGAACCCGCTTCTGTTATTCATCCACCCAAGCCACCCAAGCCCATCACCAAGCCCACCAGAAACTCTTTGTTGCTCCCTGCCTGGTTTCTTGCTTGTGGGTGCCCCTGTTTGCCCCAACTTTACTGTTTGCAGCCCACAAAACCCCACTAACCTCATCTAAATTTTGTGGAGATCATAACTATGATACTCCCTGTTTTGAAGTTTGTGGTATTTTCCTTGACTTTATTTCTACTCCTTCTATGGTCTACGTCTCCGGATTTTTGGTTGAAAATCTCCTCATCAGCTTGCTACATGAGAGATAATCCTTCCAGCCTCTTGAATCTCCCCAGTGGTCTTTTATCCTCTGGAGAGGCTGTGGTCAAGAGCTTGACTTGTGACAACCAAGATTTGAATACTGTGTACTATGCCTTGCCTGCTCCTGTGGATAAGAAGATGCCAGTGCCTTCCCTCCTCAGCCTGGAGAAGGGTAACTCAGTACCTCTCCTGACCCCTGTGATGGTACCTCTTGCTCCCACCCGTACACCCTGGTTGCTCACCGGCTTTTTGCTGATGGGATTGAACATATACTTCCCTCAGCTGTCCCCTGTGTCCTTCCTGTGGTCTCCTCTTGAAGCGGCCATACTAGTCCTCCACTGGGCAGCATCCTGGTGGTTTTTTTTGCTAGGATGGGAGCCAAACTTAGTTAGTTTAGCCCCCCTCTCTTACATAAGGTAATCCAACAGTAATATATCTACAAACTGGATCATAGCTTCTAAATATGCCATTGATAAAGTACTTCAAATTCAGACAACAGATGTTAAATTCATTGTAGTTGTTATGAGTCCAGAAATACTCTGATAGAAAACAAGGATACCACATCCATGACAAAGAGTTGATAGCCACCATACACTGACTCATGAAATGGCACTGCTATCTGGAAGATGCCCAGATAGACAAAGGTTTAAGAACTCAAAAATGTTTTTAGTGTTCTTTAGGACAAAATATAATCTTAAAGGAAGACAAGCAGAATATATGAGCTTAAGCACATGTACCCATGATCATTGAATATGACAAGGAAAATAATTACTTACAGCAGATATCCTTTCAAGGTTGTGCCATAAAAATCTACTCTTTATCAATGATGAAGTTACCAATTGATACATTTTAATCATAGGGAACTTCTGAGAGAATTTCTCACCAGGTATACATAAAGACATCCAAGTAAAAGGTCTTTAAGAACAAAAATCTGTTAAAAAGCGTCCACAGTACATTAAACTACATATTTATCAGTGATGAAACTTTACCTTATGTCATGCTAATGTTGCAACTAAGATCCCTTCTTGCCTGCTAATGTATCTCATGATACACAGGGGGCGCTTGATGAGTTGCCCCATGATATTTTTAACAGCATGGATCAATCTGATGGTAATGTCAAATTGTGGGCACTATCTCCTAATTAGGAGCTCTGCCAATTTGAAACACTGATCCCTGCGCAAGTTATTCCACAGCCCAAACCTTATCTCAAACCCGCCACTTGCCACCCTCTTGGACTTATGGCTTCTCTATGGTATATTAATCACAATATTCTACAATAAACAATACCTTATTCTATTCATTCAATCCTTTCTATTGGACTGTTTTCTTCCCCAATTCAAATACTGAACTCTCATTGGTTCTGTTGCAACAGTGGTAGCAGCAGTAGGTTCACAACCTACCTAAAAGAAAAATCCCCCCAAGAAAAGACAGAGTACGGGCTGTATAGCTACTCCCCATCAAGAGACTTTCTTGCCAATCCCCAAGGGGGACATCCAACTGGGTATGTCATCTACCAAGACCAACTGATACTTTCAAGCTTTTATAATTCACTCCACCTTGGGCAGCGCAACGCAAGCGTCACCTTGCCCCAGTCAGAACTTTTGTAACATATGCTCAACCTCCAGCTGGAATCCTTTGTGGGTGGGGTCAAAGGAGCTGACATTGTTAGTTGGCTTCACTTCACCAAAACCTGCCTCTGTATCTGTCAAGTACCTGAGCTCATGTGGGTTGCTACTGCATCTGGGCGCCTCATGGGCCCAGCTGCTGTGTGGTTCACCAACTGGGCCAGCCAAGAAATTGATATCACTTGGGCGTTGTTCAGGGACACTGTAAAGTCCTGTTATAGTAAAACCTTCTCTCCTATTATGGGGGGAATACCCCTCCTGGCCATTAAACAGACTGTATCTGTCCCTGAATATCTTGCTTCCTGGCAACAAGCTCTTGTTGCCGCCCCAGAAGCCGTGACTGACAGAAATGCCATGCTTCTTACCTTTATAGTCAATGGGCTCAAGCCTCATATCTGTAAGTGGGTTCCTGTAGGTTGCTGCACCTCCATTGATGACTGTTACAAGGCCATCATGGAGGCCAACAACCAGGCTTTGATGGGCTTCCCCCGGATAAATGATGCTCCACCCCAACCTTGTGCCACACCTGGCAGTGCCCACAACCAAGTAGGCCCCCGCCAGTCCCGCCAGCAGGAAAACGGGGTTAAGCGCCCCCGCAAGGGGGAACTCCAACTAGTGCATATTGAGGACCAGGGAAAAGCCTGGGGTTGTAGCTACAAGAGGTCCTACAACCCCACTTGACCCTCACTATCAATCCCTCCTTGCAAAGAATTCCTGCAACTGCAGTGTGCACAAAATTGAAACCCTTGACATCTTTTAAGTTCACAGCAACAATCCCATTCTCCAAACAAGCCACTCTTCAAATAAAGTGACCCACTTGGCTTATCCCTTCTGTTTTTGTGGGAACACCCACAAACTACTGGTAGATATTGGGGCCAACCACACTATGGTTGACCAGGCGTTCACTGAATCTCAACAATTAGACCGGGTGCCAAGCAGATTCAAGGCAGTACAAGTAGCTGATTCCCGTAGAGCGGCAATTACCCATGAGACAGTACCCTTCTCTGTGAGAATGGGAAACGTCCAGGTTAAACCCTCTGGGCCAATCATGGCAGGGCTCAGCCACAACGTAATTGTGGGCCTTGACTGGCTTTGTCACAACTGTCCCTACATTGACTTGGAAACGTCTTTAATTATCCTCAATAGAAATGGGGTGGGTTTTCAGATATATCCTGTCAAAATGAGCAAGTTACTTTACAATACTGTGCTTGTCAGAATAACAGAGATGGGCTTGTATGATTTCAAGGGGGGAAGCTAGACTTTAACCAATGCTCAGTCAAAGTTATCTGTGCAGAACCCTCTGCGGCCCTGCCCTTGACTACTTCACCTCCACTAGCACTTGCCACACTCCTCGAGGAATATAATGATGTTTTCAGTGAAACACTGGACCAACTACCTCCTTCCTGGGAGATCCAGCATGCTGTACAACTACAAGGTTTGCTCCCAAAAGCATGTCCCCTATATTGTCTTATACCAAAAGAAGATGATACCCTCCACCAGCACCTTGTGGACGCACTCAACAAGGGCTTCATCCACCCCTCACTCTCTCAATACGGAGTTGATGTCTTCTTTGTAGCCAAGAAGAACAGGTCCCTTTTCATGGTCACAGACTACCACACCTTAAACAAGGTGACTGTTAAGAATAAGTACCCCCTGCCATTGATTGACAACCTGTTTGACACACTTGCGGGTGTGAAGGTCTTTAGAAAAATCAATCTCACCGCGGGGTACAACCAGGTCTGCATTGCACCAGGGGATGAGGCAAAAACTGCCTTCCACACACGCTATGGGCTGTTTGAGTTTTGGGTCATGAACTTCGGAATGATCAACACTCCTTCCATCTTTTCCATGTTGATGAACAAAGCATCTGAGGGATTGATTGGGAAATACGTTGTTGTGTACCTTGACAACATTATTGTCTTCAGTCAAGGTTAAACCACACATCTCCAACACCTCCATGCTGTCTTTGACACCCTTTGAAAAAACCAGTTAAAGGCTAAGCCTTCCAAATGCAAATTCCTCAAGTCAGAGCTCCTGTTCCTTGAGCACACCATCTCTGTCCAAGGGATAAAACCCAACCCTGCCAAAATCAAGGCAATCACCAGCATGCTGCCCCCACCAATGTGGGTCAGGTGTGTACATTCTTAGGCATGGTTGCCTACATGCGCAAGTTCATTCCCAATTGTGGGGAACTAATTGCACCTCTCACTGAGCTCCTAAACACTAAACAGCGCTTTAATTAGACCCCTGTCAGAGATCAAGCCTTCAAAATGTTGAAGCAAAGACTTACAACTTACCTGTATTGCAATTCCCCAATTGGAACCGCCAGTACAAACTCGAGACTAAATTCTTCTGAAAGAGCCATAAGGGGCATGCTACAGGTAGAAACTGACGAGGGTGTCTTCCTCCCTGTGGCATACAAATCCAGGAAGCTCACTGACTCAGAACAACGTTATCTCATACATGATAAAGAGTTAGTGGTAATTGTGCACTGCGCTGAGAAATGGTGCTGTTATCTGGAAGGGGCTACCTTTCCACCCCGCGTCCTGACAGATCACAAGTCACTTCAATAATTCAACACACAGTCTCACTTGACATGCTTCCAAGCAGGCTGGGTCAAGCGTCTATCCCCCTACCAGCTGCGCATTGAGTATAAGCCTGGGAAGGAACTTGTCACAGCAGACGCCCTCTCAAGGCTCTATGTAACATCCATCACCGGGGACAATGGCCTGGACCCAGATTAGCCAATGCATTACCTCTGTCCTGAAGCAACCTGTTATAAAGGCCTTAATTTGATAAACATCTCCAAGCTAAAGGACAACAAAAGTCAATTCACCACTGATTCTGGCAACGTCTGCTGCTGGGCAGAGACAGGTGAAAAGACACCCTAAATTCCCACCACACAACAAGGCAACAGCATACTATTTTACCATCACACCTTGGGTCACATCAGAGGACGTAACCTCTTTGAGATCATGAAACATAAGGTTTGGTGGCTGCATATGCACCAAGACATCTTGGACCTCCTCAAAGCATGTGTGCTGTGTGAAAAGAAAACGTCCAAACCTGCACCCCCCAAGTCTGTCCTGCCCATTAAAGCCATGTAATCCTTTGATCAGTGGGCCCTCAATATTATTGGGCCCCTCCCCAAAGACAGACTGGGGAAAAAGTACACCATAACAGCCATCAATTACTTCATCTGCTGGCCAGCAGCATGGGCGACCACTAACCACACCACCACCACCTGCTTCATTGGCAAGGAAATTATGGCCTGCTTTGGGCAACCCAAACACCTCATCACAGATGGTGGTCCTGAGATTGTTGGACATGTCATGAAGGCGTACTGCACCAAGAATGTCCTCCAGAAAATAGCTAAAACCCCCTATCATCCGCAAGCCAATGGACATGTGAGCAATTGAATGGCTCACTGGTCTAACTTATTGCCAAGCTCTCACAGGAGCATCCCAACACCGCGTGGACTGAACACCTGTCCACTGCTCTACTTATATTGCGAGCAAGAATTAACAGAGGCACCAGATTCAGCCCCAGAGCCCTGGGCTTTGGGACACCTGGCAGCTTGACGGGAGTAAAACAAGGGAAATTACAATCCACAGTTCCCGGGAAAGCTCCCTTGTTGACCACTCTATCACTGAGCCAGTGGCGTGCCAAAGCCCAAGAAATTAAACACAAGCAAATTGAGGGCGGGACAAAACACCTTGAGGCCAAATATGCCATAGGTGACCCCATCTACACCCTCAACCCCAATTCAGCCAAACTAGAACCCAACCACCTGGGGCCCTTCAAGATAGCCGTGGTCTATGACAATCACACCTATCAACTTGAAGATGCCCAAGGAAACACCAAGACACTTCACCACAATTGCTTGCACCCCTGTTGTACCATCCCCACCCAAAAGTTGTTTGTGTGGACTTTCCCAGATCTTCCGCAGACTCTGATCCTGGTGTCTGATGACAAGCAGGGGGCAAGGGGGGGTGCTGCAACCAAGTTTCCAGAATTGCCTGCTAACATATCTTATAATACACAGGGGGCTCTCAATGAGTTGCCCCTTGACATATATAATGACATGGACCAATATGATGGCAATATCAAACAGCAACAGCGCCCATGTTGACACTAAAAATATTGACAGTGGCCATATCAACACTTTTAATTTTGACACTATAGTAAAGTGACAACCCGGTTTTACATAATACCGTCTCCTGATGTTGACACTTTTTTAAGTAATGGCACAGGTTACCCTGAACTATTTTGATATAAAAAATGTTTTAAAATATATTATTATACTAAAATAACCCCAGAGAGTTCAAAGATGCAATAAAAAATTACCATAAGTAATAAGAATAAGGAGATATAAGCAACTATTTTTCAATTTACTATGTAAATTATATTTTTTATTATAAAATTATTTATTTATTCCCGTAAAAATTAAAATTTCAATAAACCGAAAAAGGATATTTTATATATCATAATAACTACAAAATAAAAGAAAACTCTTATTTTAATTCTTTATACTTTATATAAGCACAACTGAAAATATCTCATACCTTAAAGATAAATTGACAAAATATAATATTTTTCTTACAAAACCACATTAAAACTTTATCTGAAAATTATCATTTATATCTAAAAAGATTAGTACTAAATAAATAAATTAAAAATATAGAGCCCCAAAAGTAAAATCAATCCAGGCAAAGCAAAGCAAAGTTTATTTGGCTAATTAAACCCACCAGCAAGAGCAGTTACGACATATTCAAGGTATTTTTTGATTTTTGCCACCTTATACTTCTTCTTCACCACCTTTTGCACTGCCTCCTGGTACTCCTGGTACTCCTGATCTTTACTCTTCTTCTTCTTGGGAGCCGCCTGGTTGGCTAGGTTGCAAAACTTGGAGACATTTCTGGCCTGCTCCTCCTGTAGTTTAGCAAAGAACTTGTTGTATTTGGGGTTGGACCCAAACTTAGTCTTTAAGTGCTTGTGCCAGACCTCAAGGCTAGAGGTGGTCTTCATCTTCCCCTTGAGACAGGAGCCCTGGCAATTCCAAGGGGCAAGTGGCCCCACTCTTTCCTCTCCAGGTGGTCACCTTCTTGCCTACCCATTGCTTTTCAAAGTACTCAAGGCAACCCTTGAAAATGATGGAGTGCTTCTTCACGTAAGCATCCTACAGGAGGGCCTCAAAGCCAAGCCCAATATTCTCTGGCCGCACAATAGCCAAGGCAGCAAACTGGGTCATGGCAAAGCGGCACTTCCCTTTACCATCATTAAGATACTTGTCAAAAAGCTCCTTCTTGCTCTTGAGATTCTTGATGAGGGCCTGCCTAAAATGGAAGAAGCAGCCCTGGACTTCTCCATTGAAGGTGGCCTCAAAGGCTCTGAACTGAGCTTGCTTGAAGTCCATTATGATCACCTTTGGCCCAAGTGAGCACACATGAGCTAGCTGCTCTGCGGCTAGGGTCAACTCATCCTTCTCAGCAGAGGAAGGGTTTGCTCTGGTGGCGTGGGTGGGAGGGGGAGCTGGTTGGTGGGAAGGGAGCTCAAAGCATCCCAGATAATTTTAAATGCTCTGGTGTAGACTTCTGTCTTGACACCAGGCAGGAGGAAGAACACAAGAGGGATAACCTGGTCATCAACTGCCCATGCAGGACTCACAGCTGCTTGAAGATGGTTGGGCAGGTGGCAAATGTGCCGTTGCATAGCCAAGTGGTAGCAGTATTGAGCTGCTCCAGGTTTTGTGTTATGGTGTAGGATATAATCCTATCCTCCTTTTCCTGCCCACTTTCATGGAGCAGGAACATCTCACCATCCTCAGTTTTTTTAGGGCATCTGTGAGGACCAGTTCTTCAATGGTGGTGGCGCTCTTGGCCAGAGGGTTTGAGGCTTGGCGCCTATCACTCACAAACTTGATCAACTGGGTATGGTTTGGCACCCTCTTGAGGTTGGTGGGGAAGAGGTACTTACATGCAAGCACGGTCAGCTGGGTCAGGGAAAGGTCCTTTGAGATGGGCATGACCTGCACCAGATAACATTTGATAAGGCAGGCAATGGTTGTGTTGGGCATCACACAAGTGTGTTCACCCTTGATGGTCTTTACCAAGTCCTAGCACTCATTATTGAGCCACACTGGGCAGGAGCGGTCCTTGCAGGTATAGTGCTAGCTCTTGAAGCCCTGGTTGGCGTTGTTACAAGAGAAAATAAAACCATTGGCCACCATGGCTGGCCCACCCTTTAAAATCATGATAGGAAAATACTTAGGCAAGGAAGAGGGAACCTTAAATTTGCCATCAACATTGAAGATGTTATGGGCCAACAGAGGGTCCCAGGGGCCAGCAGGAGCATGGGGAAGCCAGGTAAGTAATTGGGGCGGGGCTTTGAATCATCCCCTGATGAACTGGAAGGGGGCTTGTTGTGGTGCTCCTCATGTGCAGGAGACTTATCCTTGGGTGTGGACTTTTGGGCTTAGCGCTTCTTCTTGGTTGGCTCCTCATCTGAAGCTGAGTTGTAAAAACTGTGGTCCGTAAGGGAGCCATCAGATTCCTCTCCCCCAGTGGAGTGAGCAGTGCTCTTCTCAGGAGAGGGCTCGGGGGAGGGCTTGGGGGTGGCCTTCTTTGATGAGACAGGCTTCTTCTTGGTAGATTTGGTTGGCTTAGAGGGACGCTTGGTTCCTTTGGGCTGCTTAGAGGTGTTTTTGTCCTAAAATAATAAGTAAAAGGGTTTAAAATAAAGCAATGTATTTTAAAAACAAACAAAAAACTTAAAAACATAATATATAAAAAGGAAACTTTATATGGCTTTTCTTGGCATTTAAAAGTAAAAAATACTTGTATAGTTTTTATTTTATTTAAGTTAAAAATAACAAGTTAAAATTTAAGATATTTATGTGAAAGTATTAGCTTTATAAATAGATTTTATTTTAAAAATTAGAAAATATGAAAAAGAAAAGTTAAAAATGCAAAATATCAAAAAAATCAGATGTTTTTATTATGTAAAACATAAAATTTTATATGTGAGAAATGAAAAGCGTTGACATTATAAGTGGCAATTAGTAAAAAAGCTGAATTCTCACTGTCAACTAGAAAAATTGTAGACATTATATTTGACAACATTGTCACTGTTAACATTTTTTTTGAAAATTTATTATGTTTTTTCATATTACTCTTAATTAAATTTATGCAGGCTAGCAAATATTAGCTGTTTTCTGTGTGTTTTTGTTCACATAGTAAAATTAAAAAAACATATGAAAATAAGTAAAAAAGTATTAAAGCTCTTTATTCTTTTATTAAAAATAATATTTGGGTAGTGGTAAGATGATATTTTACCATTGTGTATATAAGAAGTTGTTAAAATGTTGGTTAAGATAATGAAAAGGGTAAAGTGTCAACAACATTACTTACGACATTCTTTATATGAAGTGGCATACTAATTTAGGCTTAATTGTGCCACTCTAATTTGCTTAACTCCACCTGGCGGATGATCACAAGCAAATAAATGACATTTCCAAGTGTTGACATTATTTTCAATAATAAATTACATAGTAACTCATGCTTAAATTATTGGATTGTTGTTAGCCACCAATCCATTTATTATATTAAAGCCGGAATAAGTGCCACATATATATTTATAACATGAACATTTTAACAATCTAATTTATGTGCAATGTGTCAGGAACCAATTTCTGATATCATTAGTTATCCTCAAGGGACTGTTAAATTGTTCACAATTATGGTACAGGATTTCCTAAGGACATCTCAATAATTTCCCTGATTATCCAATTCCCTTGATGATTGTTTCACCTCCAGGGTATTGTGAAACTCTATATTATTTCATTATCAAAACCTAACTGCAATGTTTCACACTTGTGATCAACTGAGCTCAACCCCTTGCTCCTGATACATAATAGATGTGATTGAGATCTCCTGATGTTGGACCTTATGGTTATTTAAGTGAATAATGCCCTTCCTTGATTCTTGTTTGTTTAATAAAACCTTTATCCTATCCTAATTCCCAGATTTACTGCTTGTGTAAAGTTACGCCTCCCCCTTGGGCCTCCACTTCAATTCCTGCCAAATGATTGGGAATTTATACCAAATTATGTTTGAATATTTATCTAAAAGGTTACTGAAAAAGCCCAAGAAAAGCCATCAATTTAATATTTTGGAATTATTCAGAAGATGCCTCCACCTAACCCACCCAAGAGACACCTCTGGTTAAATATTATGTGCAAGAGCGGCCAGGAGCAGTGGTAATTGCATCCAAAGCATATTCCTGATGTTAGTTGGTTCAGTTTTCCTTTTGACCATGTCCGTTCAAAATTTGGCAAGATCTTCCTGCCTCAAGAAATTCATTTGTATCCGCTCATATCATTGGTCAATTGGTTTGTGACATTTAATCTACCACCCCAATCCTATCACATCCCTTAAATGAATGCAAGAGTTGTAAAAGATCTTGCTTCATCATTCTCTACTCTAATAAAGTTCAAAATTTGTTAGTTTAATTTGGCCTTCTGGTTTTGCCTGTTGCTTTTGGTGTTCAGTTGATTCCTTCTCCCCCTTGGCCTCCCAGGAATTGTTGGCAGCAATCTTTTGGTTGTTGCTAAAACTGCAATTTTATTGTGGTTGAGAGCTTGGTTTTATTTCCTCTTAACCTGCTCCCCAATTCTCACATAATAATGAAGCCACTTTTCTGGCTTTTGAGCCTTTTGCCACTGGTTGGGTTTGCTGGTTGGCTGCTTTGTGAAGTTAAAATACTTAAAAAATAAATATCCAAAGTTATTGCCCTCCATCCTGCCTTCCCACAGCTCATCTGCACCCCCCCCCAACACTTTGCCTGGGATTTTTCACCCTGTTGGCTCCCTCTCCCATGCCTTTCTGCTCTTCCTGGTCCTCCCTGCTTCCCTGGTTGCTGTTGGTTCTATCTTCTTTGGGTTATTGCTTCCCCTTGGTGGCGGCAACTTTTGCTAAACCTGCCATCAATTGAGTGGCTTGGATATGTTAGTATGGGTTTTATGTGGCTGGTACAAGCCCGCTTACCTTGTTGCTGAAGGGTTCTTCTTGCGTTGCTGCACACACTAGCCTACCTTGGACTCATATTTGTTAGGCGAGTTGATTTGTTCTTGGCCCAGCATCATGATTGATCCTGCTTGCATTGCTTTGAGAAGATAAGTTTAATCAACCAATTAGACCCCCCACACCCCTTTTTCTCCTCACTGTTTCCCCAGCCAAATTTTTATTGGCTCCCCACTCTGGTCTTCTTGTGTGGCCTGCCCATTGCTTGGCACAATCAACTCTTTTGAAGAAAAAATATTTTATTTTACCTCTCTTTAATCTGATTAGTTCTTCTGAGCGGCTGGTCCTGGTTGTATGGCTACTGATCCCCATGTTAGCCAATGATTTAAATTCACCCTTGATCTTGAGCTTATCTCACTTACCTGGCTCTGATTGGCCCCCTTTTTCCCTCCATCACCCTTGATTGGCTCAATTGCTCTCACCCAAGAGGCAACCAAAAGAAATTTTCAATGCAGGTTGTTCTTTGGATTTTTGCTCGGTTGTTTGGTTCAGGTCCTGATTTGCTGGCTGTGCATTCTAATTGGTTGCAATTTCTGTTGCATTGTTAGGTTTTAATCAACTACTCTAATAGGACTTGGATCTTAAAACAAGAAAATATTTCATTCAAATTAATTAAAATGAGGCATTTCAACCGCTTGGCTTTGCTCGTTCTCTTGGCTTTGTCCTCTGCTGTTGTATTCAAGCTCAGCCAGTTAGGCCCAATATGTTTGCAACAGATATATGTTATATATCATATATTTTATATACTTTGTATAATTTGCATATGGTTATATTCCATATACTTTACATATTTTATATTCTATATAAACTGTATCTTGTATATGTTTTGATATTCATATATTTTTTATACACATTATATACTCTATATATTCTACATATCTTCAACAAGCTTATGGTTCAATCCATGTTGAGGTTCATCCTTACCCACTTCATATTCAGCTTGGATTGCTCACCTCTTGGCTTTGTCTGTCCCCCTGTCCCAGTTCCTGTTCTTGTTCACATCTTATCTGTTCTTGTTGTAAACTTATCCTTATTTGGCAGTCATCTTGAAACAATAGATTGTATGAGATTTAGTCTCATGTTGGCCATCAGTTTGGATAGCTTACTTCTTGGCTTTGGTTATGTGTGCTCCTCTGTGTTCCTGCCCTTACACCACAGCCTTGTACTTCTGCCCTAGCAGTGGCAAACTTAAAGTTTCTATGTCCCCCTTTTTCCTATCACTACCCTGACCACAATCAATTGCTAAGTTTGTTCACAATTCTGTGTGAACACTGCCAGCAACTCCTGATTGTCTGCTCAGGAAGTATGTCCAATCTGGTCCCTCCAAAAAAATGTGCCTCATGTATGCCTTCCTTATAACTAGGTTCCAAATTGGCCTTTTGAAGGTCTCCTAAGTTGACTGGTGACTCTTTCATGCTCTAGTCCCTGACTGGTCCCCTACTCCTTTAATAAGAAAGGATAATGTAAAGTTACGCCTCCCCCTTGGGCCTCCACTTCAATTCCTGCCAAATGCTTGGGAATTTCTATCAAATTATGTTTGAATATTTATCTAAAAGGTTACTGAAAAAGTCCAAGAAAAGCCATCAATTTAATATTTTGAAATTATTCAGAAGATGCCTTGTGGGGTTCCTGTCCACCAGTCCCCAAGTGTGTCCTGGATTGTAGCCAGGGACCGGCTGGAAGGGATTGTCATTTTCTAGTAAGGGAAAATGTATCTCAGAAATATGTATAGGGGTCAAAATGGGCTTTTATTCACTCTCAGAAGGAAGATCCCCTTAGAAACCTTCTGGTATATGGCCCAGATAGGGAATAATGAGGGGTTTGTGCCAATACTTGGAGTCCTTTAACAATCTCTTGGACTCCTTGTACTTGGTCTTGGGCTCCTGCGCTTCAGTCTTGGGCTCCTGTACCTTGGTCTTGGGCTCCTGTGTTCTAATCTTGGGCTTCTGCAGTCTGTTCCAGCTCTGGCTTCCTATTATTGGTCTTTGGCTCCTTCTGTAGCTTTTGTGGCCTTTTTAATCCACTTGATCCAGTCTCTGAAGAGTCTCAGATAGCTCTCCCTTTTATAGCCCCTTGTTTCAGACCAAAAACCCCTCTTAGAACTCTGGTTCTTCAAAGCTTAACTATCCTGTTTTTTCTCCTTCTATAATATATTAAACCTTTAAAATTACTTCAGCCAATGAAAGCCCTGAATTTTCTGCTTCTGCTCCTCATTTTTTAGGCTTTAACTCTTAAGTTAAAGCCCTTAAAACACTGATCAAATAGACTTTGGCTCACAGCCAATCACACGCCTTGATTCAATGGTTTTGCCAAAAAGGTTTCCCCGGATGACATGTTCTTGACCCTGGTTCAAACCTGAGGCTGTCTCGCTCCAGGTAAACAACTGCTCCGTGTTTCAAACGGTTTTGCTGTAATTCCCGTCATGTTTCCCTGGCAAATCTTGAGCGCTTCCACATATGTTTTACTTAGGCAAATTTTGACCCCTTGATTTTTCAACGTTTCTCTGTGTTTCTCTGTGTTTCTTTCAACTTTTTGCAACTTTGAACCTGCTTGCTGCTTGTCCTTTTGCCTCTCCTAGTTGTTCTTGGCAAAATTTGCTCTTTTGCCCTTACAGTTTCTCCGTTCTTTTTCCAGCTTCTTTCTGGCTCATTTACTCTTCAATTCTTCTTTTTAAAATAACATATAGTTCTAACAAACTATATGTTATTTTTCTTCCTCTTTCTTTTTAATTATATGATATTAAATCCTTTTTCAATCATAATCAGGCAGTATTTAATTATTATTTAACTGCTTCTTTTTATCTATTTTCCTCTCAAAAGACACTAAAATCAGCTCTTCTGGCCTCTGCATCCAGTCTGGCTAGCTCATCCTCTCAGCTCTTCAGTCCTTCCCCACAAAATTCTGGTCCTTTGGACATCCTTCTTTATGATCAGCTAGTCTTTCATCATAATCTTCTTGTTCTTCAACTTCTCCTCAGCCGGTTCCTCAACAAATCCTCTCTAGGAACCTCCTTTGTTCCTTCTACACACTGAACCATATTGGTTCCTACAATTCAATATGAATTAACAGTCCATCAACTAGCCTTCACTGTGACCAAACAGTCTCTCCTGCTAGTCTTCTCTGTTAATTCCGTGAACCACCTTGGTTTTTTATCTCAGTCCCCATTACCAGAACTTGTAGACCCAGACATGAGTCTACATTGAACTTGCGGTTGACTGGGCCCTTGCAAGTGGCAATCCACTTAGGCCATTCAACCATAGATCAATGTCTATGTGTTGTCTTTACTCACCAGGTGATTAAGTCTGGGCTTTCAGTTGCAGAGTAATCAGCTCCACTTCTCAGAGGCCTGATCACACCAAGTTCTGTAGCTTGCTTCCCCAAGCAAACTGCCTTGGTGACACCCCTGAGAAAATCTATGCCCTCCAATGCTCACTTTGGGTTTCCCCCAAAGCTCCCATAGGGGCATAAACAAGGACACCCTACCAGTCCGTTAGGTAGGATTCTTGATTACAGACTTTCTGCAAGCGTATTAGGGTACGTAGAGCCCTCAGAGCTCTTCCCCTCCCTGGCAGCTTGCGTTACCCGCCACGGGTCCAAAACCTACTCCCCCCCCAGACAGACAAAGTTCCCTGCTTGCTATTTCAGTCTTCACCCTTCTGCAGCCACAGTTCCCTTCTAGGTGAAGAACTATAGCCCAAAGCAGCCAATATCTTCTGCTAGGTGGAGGCAACATCTGCCTCTGGTAGTCCTTTGTTACCTACTAGCCAGGCCTTACTTACCCTAGTAGACCATGTTACCTACTAGGCTCACTCTACTTACCCCTAGTAGCCCTATGTTACCTACTAGGCCTCTACCTGCAACAAACAACCAAACACTTGCTTGGCCAACATTAGCCCCGCCTGCAAACCACCAAACATGTGGACCATCACATGCCTCCATCTAGCCCACCCAAGAGACACCTCTGGTTAAATATTATGTGCAAGAGCGGCCAGGAGCAGTGGTAATTGCATCCAAAGCATATTCCTGATGTTAGTTGGTTCAGTTTTCCTTTTGACCATGTCCGTTCAAAATTTGTCAAGATCTTCCTGCCTCAAGAAATTCATTTTTATCCGCTCATATCATTGGTCAATTGGTTTGTGACATTTAATCTACCACCCCAATCCTATCACATCCCTTAAATGAATGCAAGAGTTGTAAAAGACCTTGCTTCATCATTCTCTATTCTAATAAAGTTCAAAATTTGTTAATTTAATTTAGCCTTCTGGTTTTGCCTATTGCTGTTGGTGTTCAGTTGATTCCTTCTCCCCCTTGGCCTCCCAGGAATTGTTGGCAGCAATCTTTTGGTTGTTGCTGAAACTGCAATTTTATTGTGGTTGAGAGCTTGGTTTTATTTCCTCTTAACCTGCTCCCCAATTCTCACAGCTTGCTACAATAGTTTGAAATAGGAAACCTAGCTAGTGCCTAGAATGCTTACTACTAATATTGATGGTGGCTTGGGTGTATTAGCTTTTCTACTATATATGACTCTCTTCTTGATCTCCTACAACACTGACTTGGTCCTCCTGGTTGTGATTCCTGCTATGAAGAATGTGAGCGCTACTGCTGGGTTGATGAAAATGACCACCTTGTCTGAAATCAATATGGAATACTGGATGGAGTACAGAGACCTTATTCTGGTGAAGTGGGTCCCTGGCACAATGTCTTTTTCTATGTATTAATTAAATAAAAGAAATATTTTTAAATGTGCACTTAATTTCTTTGTTGTAGATATTTCAGTTTTGTTATTAAAAATAAGTTATGCTTAAAAAGTGTAGACATTGACACTTTTACGTCGTGAAAACAAATAAAAAATAAACTAATTTTTATTAGTAAACGTAAAGGAAAAATCTGGTTAAATCAAGTTTTTGATCAAGCTTAATATTAAATTGTGTCAAAATGGTCACAATTTTGGCATGTTTTCTGGGTTTGCACCCCTGAACGCTTTAAAAAAAGAATTAAGCTAGCGCAACTAGCAAAAAAACATAGGAGATTTTGAGTTTTGAGTCATCAGTGGCCATGTCAACAAAGTGTTGACATGGGCGCTGTTGCCTATCAAACTGTAGGCACTTTCTCCTAATTAGGAGCGCTACCAATTTGACCTGCTGATCCCCACACAAGTTATTCCTTGGCTTCAAACCCTACATGAAACATGCCACTATGCCACCCCAATGTGGCCTTGTGGCTTTCCCCATATAGTATATTAATCATGATATTCCACAATAAACAATACCTTATTCTATTCATTTTTCTCCTTTCTATTGGACTGTTTTCTTCCCCAATTCAAATACTCAACTCTCATTGGTTCAGTTGCAACATCATCTTGTATATGCACTATCATAGCTGTCTTTCAATGACCCCCAACTATAGATGAAAATGTTATCAATAGCCCTTGTGGTATGTTGTACCTGAGTTAAATAAAAATATAAACAAAAGCTTCTATGAACTTATATATGGAAAGAAGCTTTTAATTATCAGTAGTATCCTGGGGCAACAAATCATCATACCTAATAAGGTACCTGATCAAGATGATACTAGAGCAGGATGGTTGTTTATTAACTGAATCAATGAAATATACAAACTGATCATTGTTTTATTGGATTCTATTCTCAGAGGTGGTTTGAGAGCCAGTATTTTTTCAGTAACATGCAGGTGATAGTTTTCTGTGTTGATCTCATTGGATGCCCTCTCTGAGGGAACTAATGAATAGTTGGTTGTTGAATATGTCTTATAAGCATAGGAGCAGTAGCTCTTTGTAATCCCAGTGATGTCTTATTCCAGTTCAATGAGAAATTTTTCATCAGATGAAGAAATGCTGGATTGATTTCAAGAGGAATTAACCCCAAAAAAACACTGATGCTGGGCGCCTGGCCCTCAGGGCTGGCAGCTTAATAGCCAGGATAAACCTGGTTTAATCTCTATCATGTATTTTAGGTCATAGGATGTAGATAACTGTCATTCATGACACTCTGGGAATAAGAGGTCCTACCATTATCATGAAATTCAAATAAGACAATACCTACTTTGTCAAAGGATTTGGCTTTTTACACAGAGAAATTCCTGTTTACCTGTTTTATTAACCCAATTGGGTAAATATCATGAACACCTTCCTGACACCCCGCAAGGAAGTTCCTAAAGCTTTTCTCTCCAGCACCCCAATGGGAGATGTTGTAACATCTTTGATTACTTGTTCTTTGCAAAGTTTTCCCCAAATAATGTACCAGCTTCTAATAGCCAGTGACTACAACCCCTCAAAACAAAGAGCTTACTAGGGGTGAGTCATTTTTTATCCTACACAGAACTCTATTTGGAACAAAAATTTCTAATCCTATATGAAACAATAACTGGAAAAAGCCCAGGTCTATCAGAAGACATAAGTGGCTTGCCATAATACTATATAATACTCTTCTTTGCATCAAAATATCTTTACATTCTCTTATTTATTACTTCTCTTTATTTTTGTCCTATATACTTCTCAGAATTATATTTATGAAATTATTAATGAAATAGAATTTAAATACTAATATAATATAATTTGTGTATTTGCACTAGATCCAAAAATGCTGCTAAAGATATATAATGATGTGATTATACATGTTGTTTTAGTGAGCTTTAGTGGATTCTAAGAGGAATTGTAACTTGGTGAAATTAGCTCTTCTCCTATATACCTCCCTTTCCTTTATCACAATTAAGAATTGAATTTTAGCTATATATAATTTATTATGTTCACTAGGAAGTCTGGAATTTATTACTAACATAGTCTTTATTTTTATAGTATATAAGAGTGAGTTAAACATTAGACAACAAAAACTATTGATCAATATACAACAATTTGTCTGTCTCAACAACTATGAAAAGTACAGGACAACCAAAATCATCTTATGATTACTGATTCAAATAATGTGATTATTGGTTTATATGAGCTTAGTGAGTGCATAAAAACAATTATGACTTAAATTGTGGTGATTGCACTTTCTGGTCAGCTCCAACCAGGCAGTGACGTGATTCTATCTGAATAATTTAAAATCCAGATTTACTCTAGATTCGAATAAAGAATCAGGGATCAACTTTGAGATCTATATTTCAATCCCAATGATTCAAAATATGAATTTTAGTTTAAGAATTATGAAGTTGATTTAAAGCCAAGAGCTCAGGTCATTTATAATATGTATTGGACTTTCCATCTCTGCATCAAAATCTGCAGGTCCCATATCAACGTTGGCTCCATTAATAGGGACTAGATTCTGGACCTAAACTAGTTTATTGCATGATTCCATGCATGTAAAATAATCCAATAGATGCTTAGAAATCACTATGTGGTGACGTTATCAGACTGCATGGTTTATTATGTGAGACATACATCAGAGTTAAGCTAGAGCCATGGTTTTAATGCACTGGTTAAGATCATAACTTTTGACTTTTTATTAGATGTAGTAATATTTCTAGTATTCGTTTCAAGTGTCAGCTTACCAATTCAAAAACAAAATTTAAAAAATGTTATATCAATGATTTAAATTTAAATTTAAAATTATATAATAAAGCAATTTTCTAGTATCATTTATTCTACTTTAATGTAAGTATTAATTTACATGTTTTGTTTCAGAATTAAAATTCTTTTATTTTTAATGCATTTCAATTTGAAAGTCCGTTATTTGGGCCTTTTCCGCAGTGACCGACCCACATGACTCCTATATCTTTGACTCTCGACAGGGCTTTCTGATTCTAATTATCCATTAGAAATAATATACTAATGCAAAACTTATTGTGTAAAAAATGGGTGACCTGACGCTGACATATTGATTCAAAAGCGGGGATCTAATCACGCGTGTGGCTGCATTTTAGAAGCAAATGTCCCTTGAAAGAGATCTGATTTGCTGGTGATTAGAAATTGTACTTTTGCTGACCCCTTAAACAAAGCAAATTAAAATAACATATCCAAAAAGCAATATTTACACAATCTCACATTAACGTACCGCTAAATGATTAATCTAAGCCCGATTTAGACAGCCACCAACTCAGCGACATCATCTGTCTCACAATCAAATGCACATATTATTTATCCAATAATCTGCACAGTAATGCGATCTTCCAAAGTCCCACCAAATTGAGGCTCCAGTGTTCTCGCATTGAATATAAATACTAGTCTAAATTTCACTTTTAACCAACGCGAGTAAAAGTATGAGTTCTAACTCAAGCAAACAATGCTGGCTAGGGCTACTTTGCCCAAGCTCGGGGCAAACGCGGCCAGTTTCTTGCTCGGGGTAACTAGTTTCAAATATTTATTTTATACTCTTCAAATAATTAGTAATCCCATTTTGGCAGTAGCGCGATGAAGCCCTAGACCCAGCTAACACTAATACATAATAAAGCTTTAATGGATTAAACTAAACTTTGCAGTTGAATTTATGTGGCAAACAATAATGGCCCTAGACCCTGCACAAATCTGCCTCATTTTTTTGGACCCAATTAAAAATTATCCAAGTTGATGATAGCCTGTGTTATTTCAAAGCAGGTCACTGACGTTAATTTGGTACATACATCTAAAGATGTATATAAGTGTTGAAAGGCAACATGTTTCTTCATAAAATGCACTTCCAAAATACTTTCCTTTTCTTTGGCTTCTCCTCTGCTGTTGTGATTGATACAATCAAATGGGGTATCTTGTCTGATCTCTTTGGCGACAATGTGAAGTTTTTCAACCCTTCCAGTGAAAGTGCCACAGTATCTCTTCTTAAAAACAACACCAACTTTGAGCAACTGCTTGTGAATTCCAAGGTTATCTTTACACCTGAGTCTTCTATCTCCAAAGAAGAATTCAAGGCTGGGCTTATCAAGCACAGGAACCAATATGTTGAATCAGTTGAATCCAGATTGTTAAATCCAAACCAAGAGAAGATTTACAACTTCTTTTTGAAAATTCAAACTGATCTTGAAAAACCAAAGTACAATCCTAAGCCTATCCAAGAAATTCTTGAACACATCAATCCTGAAACATTGCCCCGTGTAAGAGCCTTTTTTGCCACCTTTAGCAAAACCCTCAAAGATCCTCGCATGAAAAAATCAATTGAAGCATTTGCTGAGAAGGGGTTTGGCTTTGAAAGCAATGCTGTCTTGGAGTTTTATGATGCCATCAAGAAGGTTCATGATCAGTATGGCTTATTGCCAAAAGAGTTTACTGAAGAAGTCTTCAAAGCTTTTGAAAACTATAACTCTTAAACCAACTGGTTATTATATCATAAATGAATAAATGCACTTTCTCTTAAAATTTTGCTTTTAATTTTATTAAAAATACAGCATATTTTATAAAAATATATATTAAATAATGCTTTTGATTTAATAAGTTCAAAAAATTTGTTTCTTCTAAATTCTTCTCAGACATAAAGTATCTGAAATCTTATGGTAGCTTTAAATCTATGGCACTAAGCAAAAAAGACCATCTGTAAGCAAAAATAACTCATGTAAACAAAAAATCATATGTAAACAAAATTAAAAACAGATAATTTTATATTGATTTACAATATATTAGTTTTATCTCCATTTTGTTCTGAGATATTTTGATTTTGTTTACGTATGAGTTGGTTTCCTTTAGAGATGAATTTTTTGCTTAGTTCATAGCTTTGAAAACATATTTATAAACAAGTTCTTGAGTTTATAAATTAAAAAATTAAAATCTGATTTTAAAGTACAAATAAAATTTAAATATTAAAGCATGTGTAGATTTTAGAATCATTTATTGATAATCCATATTATATGAATCATAACCCTTTAAAGATATTACTTTTTGAAAGACACATAGCCAAATTGCCTATAATTAATATGACAGTGTCAATTATATACTTCTGGGAAGTATAATAAACGAGTAAAGGGGAAATTTAAGAAGAAAATGATACTTTATTGGGTATGAGCTTAGAGTATTATATAGCATCATGAGAAGCCACATACTGTCCATGTACGTCATGATAACCGTGGGGTTTATCCAAGTAGTGTTCTGCTTAGGACTCAAAGTGCTTGATCCTGTAATAGATGGGAAAATAATAAGAGTGCCGCCAACTTAATGATTAGTCAGGGAATCACTTGGGGAACTATTTTTCCAAGAGGGAATAATTAAAGATGTTGCAACAGCAGCATTTTTTAAAAACACTATTTACACCCCCATGTTTTAAATAATTTTTATGATGTACACATTAAACTACAATAATTTTCAAACATTTTGAGATAAACCAAAAATCTCAGTCTAAAATTAAAAACAACTTAGTCTAAAAGCAAAATCAAACTGGATCCAAATCTATTGCACTTAATATAAATTCCTTGATTTTTTATTTTGTTTTTTGGACTGAAATATTTTCATTTTTTAGACTGAGATTTTTTGTTTATTTCAACAGGTTTGAAAATTACTGTAATAAATTTATAACTATTTTTTTCCAAAAATATAAAAAATTAGATTTCACAGCTGTAAAACTACTGTATATATAAACTGTTGTCAAAACAACGAGGTCAAACCCCCAGCAAGGTTCCAACCAAACAGGTTCATGACCTGCAATCCAACTTTCCAGTGACCTGCAGCCAAATGCAGAAGTTGACTCAAAGTTCAAAGCCTAGTGACATGGCCAAATGGCAATCCCTACACAATGGATACCTCAATTTATCACTTAACTCATTACCAGGATCAAGCCACCCCCTAACCATCCAATCAATTGATCACCATAATCATGTTCCTATTATCCAGATTCACAATAACTATATAATATCTTCACTTCAATAAAGAGCGTTATCTAGTCTCTAATCATTTTTCTCCCTATAACTCTGCTAAAACAGCACAGGTAAAACATTGGTAGAACAGGTAGGGTTTTCATCCTACTTTTCTTTTCAAAATTCCTCATGTTGCCTGTACTTGCCAAGGTCAATAAATATATGAAAGAATTATGTCTGAGCTTCCTGTGGATTGGATGCCCTACACACCAGTGACCGGAATACCAGAAGGGTAAGTACTTTACCAGAACATGGTTATGCCAGTCCCCACTTTCAACGCCCTATCAGTGCAAGGGTTCTTCCAAGCCTCTACCACAATACCTCAAGTGTCAGACAAAAGTATCATGTCTGCTCATGTATCTAGCGTCTTTGCAGTGCTGCCTTGGAGTTGTTTGCAGGAGCTAATGATAACAATGTCATGGCATGGATCCAATCCACCCAAAACAAGTTGGCACAAATGGAATGCCCCACACATTTCTGGATTGCAGAGATATTCATTTATCTGAATCACAATGTAGGGACCTAGTGCAACAAGTGGCATGAGGACCATACTGAGAAGAACTGGGACACTTTCAAACGGGACTTCTTGGCAAGATTTGTAATGAAAGACACAGCCCTTATGATCATAAACCAAGTGAAGAACTTGAAACAAACTGGCACAGTAAAAGAACACACCTGAGAAAAGAGAAAGACCTAAGGACTCTCACCCCCAGGACGTTCTAACTGCCCTCTGCCTAACAACAGTAAAAGTGAAAACAACAAACCTTTGGGCTCTAATTGTGACAGAAATCACCAGATAATAAGAAGCTGTCTTAAAGTGGTGAGGAATCATCACCCAAATCCACATGGAGTTAATGATTAACCACCAACGCAGCTTCAGATACCGTTTAGTGAAATTTCCAAATGAGATACTAGGATTAAGTAAAATAATTAACCCAAACCAAAGGAGCCTGAGATAAATAGCCCATGAAAGCATCAGGGAGTCTTCAGAATAAAATTCAGGACATTGAGAGATAACCATATTTTCAGTTTTGAAGGTAGGTGGAACAACTCCAAGATTGGCAGGCATGGGATTAACAATGGGAGGAGTCGACAACAAAGTGCCAACAGCAGGGCCCCATCTTCCAGTGATGATCCAGCTTAGAATCAGATTGTAGGGGATATATCATAATAACCCAACTACAGGATGCATTTTGAAAAGTAAATTAGAACTAGGGATAAATGTTTTTTATTGAGTAAAATTTTGGGAGGACTCAACTCTTAATAGTTGAAACAGTGAAAATTATTCAATATATGTCAAAATTTGACTAAGCAATACCGCCTGGATCCTGGGCTCCTATTCCTTCCACATTGTCAAGTGAGTATCTAGTCCAGGTTGCAAAGAACCCTTGAGTGACCAACTTCTGATGACCATGCTGATAAATAAGATCATATTGGGTGACCCTCAAATTATGTCAATTTATCAACATCAACTTACAGGGGGGAATTGGATTCAACTGGCAAACTAGAGCAGCTATAACCCATTTTTGATCAACTGTTTGATTAAGTCTATTAAATCAGTAAATTTTGTTAAAGGTTTCCTGGCTTTCTGAGCTTTCCTACTTGGCCAAATAATCCCCAGCATTATGGAACTTACTGTGATACTAATGGCCACAGTAAAGGAAACAATGTACAATCTAATTGCACTCACTTAAGAGATGCCAGCACCCAAATTAACCAGGATGAGGAAAAATTCTGGGGAGAGCAATAAACAATAAAAGCTCTCCCCGCCAACCTTCTGCCTTGCCAAATGATGAGTATTGCCCGGAGGATATGGATCAGTGTCCAATAATCCAGGTTCCTTCATTAGACCTTGTACCATATATCATTGCCAGACATCCCAAAAACTAATGTCTTACTCTTTCTGCTTTTGAAGTTACACAGGTTCAGCACTCTTGGACTCAGGCGCAGACTGTGTTGTAAAATATGCAGCCTGGGTGCTGATTTCTACAAATAGTTAGTCTAGTACTTCTTTATCTTAATACTATACCTGTTGTGGTATAGTGACAGCCTGGGTAAGGAAAGAAGAATATAAGAAGATAATAAGACAAAACTAGTGTTTATTGTGATAGTGTTGCACTTATATAGTGGGAGGTGGGGGAATTTCCACCAGGGGAAGAGAGGCACAGACAGAAGGACTTTCCTAATGGAGGAGAGTGGATTGGCACAGCAGAAAGTCCCACGCGAGAGAATGACTGGTTTCACGCGGCTTTCTTTAAGGAGGCAGATGGAAATAACTTTGTTGTTCTATTATTAACCTTGGAAGTAAAGCCTGTGCCTTATGCACATTTGAAAGGCGCTTCAAACACCCGTTTTAGAGGCGTTTTAAACGTCTTTATCCTTAGTAAAATCAGGACGCAATAGAGCAATCCTGCGACTGTTCTGTTGCTTGATTCCTAGATGAACAAATTAATGTCTAATCCATTCAATCTGCGACATTTCCCTCCACTGGATTAGACAATAGGGTCAAGAATGGCTTGTCGTCTTTAGGTAGCAGCTATGGTGTTAGGGTCAAACACATGTCTCGTTAGGTGGGGGTTTATTGCCCAATCCTTGGTCATTGGATTCACAGATCTGTAGGTAACCAGTTGTGTTTCCTGGCTGTTGTTCAGGTGGTAGAACAGTTGGTGTGGTACAGGAAGAGTCTTGTCAGTCTCCAATAAACACCTTGCTCTTTTATTCTTATTCCTCATACTTTGGTGCAACACTATCACAAACAGGACAACAACCCATGGAATTTTTTAATTAGGCTTTTGTTTTTTTGGGTTGTTGTCCTCATTGGGGCTTACTCTTGGTCACTAGGAGCAGCACACATATACTGAGCGTGTACTCTAGTGATCAATTGCCCAGAATGGGGCTCCTTAAGGGTTTAGGAGTTGAGGCCAGTCTTCTGGATAACTTGAACTGGGCCTTGCCAAAGGGAGGCAAGTTTGGATTCATGGCTATACCCTCTATTGCTGAAGAAGTAGACTGAGTCTCCTACCAGATAAGTGGTTAATGTGGGGCGTTTGAATGCATCTTGTTCTAGGTCCTGCAACTTATGGTTTAAGTTTACGGTGTAGGCCTCTGATTGCAAGTGAATAAGAGTTTGAACCAGCTTGTTGAGGTACGCCTCTGGGGACACAGCCAGGCTGGGCTTTACCAAGGAATATAGTAAAGGGGGAAGTCCTGGTTGCCGGCCGTAGAGCAGTTGGAAGGGCGGCTTGCCAGTGGCACAATGGTACCCAATGTTATATGCAAAGGTGGCTGCAGACAGGAAGGTATCCCATTTAGTCTCATGTTGGTGACTGAGCTTCCGGAGTATCTGGATCAGGCTCCCATTAGTGTGCTCTACCATGCCATTTGTCTGTGGATGATAAGGAGTGGATAGTGCCCCACAAATTTCCATCAGTTGGTTGAGGCGGGAGATGGTATAACTGGTGAAGTTGGTACCATTGTCTGTCAGCAGAATCTGGGGGCAACCATGTTTGTATATGATATTCTCCAGGATGAATGTGGCTGTCACCAGTGCAGATTGGTTGGGGATTGCCTTGGCCTCTACCCATTTAGTCAGATGGTCAACAGCCACAATGATGAACTTGTTGCGGCTGTTGGTAGCTGGCAGGGGGTCCACTACGTCAATGGCTTCAGTGTGGAAGGCAAACCCAGGGCGTACAAGTCTGTGTTGGAACTTGGCAACCTTAGGTCTCTCAATGTTGCAGTCATGACAGGTGGCTAGCATATCTACTACATCAGTGTGCATTCCTTCCCAGAAGCAGTGTTGCTGTAGCAGAGCTAACGTCTTCTGTATGCCACCATGGCCAGTAGTCTTGTGAGCGGCCACCACTGAGTCCATACGTAGGGATGGGCGTATGTAGGGTAGCCAAGAGTCTCCACAAAGCTTCAGGAGTTGTCCCTTAGAGACCTTGGTATCAACAGCTAGCTTCTTGAGAGCTCTCTGTATCTCTACCGGCTCCTCCCCCCACAAAGAAGAATCCTTCATAAGCTTGTCATAGAGAATGTCAGTCATGGGGGATACTAAGGCAACAGTGGGAAGGCAGGAGAGACAGTCATCATACTGGTGGGCTGCTCCAGCTTGATGAATGATTTCATAGTCATAAGCCTGAAGTTTAATGGCCCAACACGCCAGACGTCCTTTGGGGTCCTTGAGGGTGTCAAGGGTTTGGATGTACAAGTATTCCGGCTATTGCCATCATACCTAACATCCAGTCATTGCCCAATTTGGTGCCTTTCCAATATACCATTTGATATACCAAAAATGGCAACAAACCAATATCACATGACTGTCCAGGTATCCAGCAACTTGAAACCATCCAGCACATGACCAGCCCCTAGGTTTGATCCAACTAAAATCCCCGCCACAGCTAAAGCTATATAAGTCTAAAGTATTATCCAGTAAAATATACTTCTTCTCTTCCTAATTCTATATTCAAAGCTTCCCCAAAAGGCACCCCTTATCAAAGGTCTTCAGCCATTGCAAGGAGGCATGGTCTGTTACAACCGTGAAATGTAACCCATGGAGATAGACTCTGAACTTTTGGTAGTAGTATACCACAGCCAGACACTCTCGTTTAGTGACAGTAGTTCCTCTTGTGAACATTAAGCGTACGGAAGCAGTATCCAACAGGGTGTTCAAGTCCTTTGGAGTCCAGTTGGGAGAGAACACCCCCAATTGCAGTCAGACTAGCATCTGTATGAACCACAAACAACTTGGAAAAGTCAGGGTAGGCCAGTAAAGGAGCTGCAGTCAGTGTTCCCTTGAGAGCATTGAAGGCAGATTAGCACGCTGGGCTCCAGAAGAATTCCTTATCAGCTTGGAGAAGCTGAAAAAGGGGGGTTGCCTAGGGATGCAAAGCTGGGGATGAAGCAATGATAGTACCTAATCATTCCCAGGAAGACCTGCACGTCCTGCTTATTGGCCGGGATCTGCATTTTCTCAATGGCTTCCACCTTCAGAAGTACAGGGGGAGTCCATCTTGGCTAATGATGAACCCCAAGAACTCATGGTGCTCCTTGAAGAAGTTGCACTTGCGTGGCTTGAGCTTGAGATTGGCTGCAAGTAACCTCTGGAAGACTTCCTCCAAGTGTTGTAGGTGATCATTAAAGGTTCTGGAGAACACATTAATGTCATTCAGGTAGACCAAGACACTGGTGAGTTTAAGGTCGCCCATCACTGCATCCATGGCCTGCTGGAAGGTAGCTGGGGCATTAAAAAGACCTTGAGGCATCCTTGTGGGTTGGAATAGCCCTTGGTCAGTGGTGATTGTACATTTTTCTTGATCAGCAGGGGGTAGATCAATCTGCCAGTAACCACTGATTAGGTCCATGGCACTGAAGAACTTGGCACCACCCAGTTGGTCCAAGGTATTGTCAATAAGAGGGAGAGGATATGAGTCCTTCTTGGTAACAGCATTCAGTTGACGGTAGTCAATCATCACCCAGTTGCTGTCATCCTTCTTTTTGACAATCAGGAAAGGAGAAGCCCAAGGACTTTTACTGGGGACCAGTAAGCCAGATCCCAATAGCTTCTGAAGCTCCTTGTTAGCCACAGCATGATTGGCTTGACTACGCTGTATAGGTCTGGAACAGATAGGTGGACTGCCTTGGGTGTCAATATGATGAGCAACATCTGCAGCCTTGCCCAGGTCATAATCATCCTTGGCAAACACATCTTTATACTGGGCAAAGAGATCCATAGCTTGATCTTTCTGCTCTTTGGAGAGGCCGGATAGGGAGTTGTGGCTTATGACTGATAGCACCAGTGGTTGCTCACAGGGTAGACCCAACTCAGAGAAGCCCGCAAAGGGGGCAGTCTCCTGCAGGTTGTCATGCTCTTCCAGTTGTATATAAGCCAGAAGTTGGTGTTTGGAGACAACCATAGCTTCACAAATCATGTTGGCCAAGAGTATGAGTACCTCCTTCTCACTTGGCATGAGGATGCCTGGTGTAACCCATGGTTCTAGTCTGGAGGCATTAGGAATGCCAAAGATTTCTCCATGAGTGCCAGCTGGTAGAGCCAGTGAGAGGCCTGTATTGTGGATCACCTGAGAGCCAGGTGGGTTAGTCACATTACAGGAGGCTTAGACTGGGATACCCTTGGCTTCCCCAATTGAGAGAGGTAGCATCTTGACCTTCTTACTATGCAGTGTATAGGCAACTGGAAGCTCTCCATATGTGTACCCCAGATTAATGTAGTGCAGACGTTTGAACACTTCTTCCAGGGGTTCCAGGTGTTTGTTATAGATGCAAGAGAATACTTTAATGTCATCCAGATAGACCAGGGCACATGAGGGCTTGAGGTCCCCCATCACAGCGTCCATAGCTTGTTGGAAGGTGGCTGGGGCATTAGAGAGACCCTGAGGCATCCTGGTAGGTTAGAACAGCCTTTGGTTGGCAAGAATGGCACACTTCTCTGGGTCATCTGGAGGGAGATCAATCTGCCAGTAGCCAGGTATCAGGTACATGGCCAAGAAGAACTTGGATGTGGGGACCCAGTAGTCAAGATCTTCTTGCATTCTCACAGTTCAAGAATCCAACATTTCTGATTGAGAGGCAAAGTCAACCAGCAGAGGGGCATCAGAAGGCTCTGTTGTAAAGGAACAACAAGTGCCAGGGTCAGGCACAGGCTTGTCAGGGGGAGAGGAATGGGGGGAGTGGAGGGAGGTGAAACCACAAATGCAGCCAAGGATTTCTCCTTGTCCTGGCTGCTTAGTAGTTTTTTGAGTGATCCTCATTGTACTCCTCAATGCCAGAATCATCAGTGAATTCTTCCTTGATCTGACTAGCCTGGGGTTTAGTTGCTTCAGAACCATCAGGAGTGATGAAGGGATTGCTATCAGGTTCCCAGGGAGACTCCAGGGTACCTGCTGAAGGTGCAATGAAGGAGACATCCTCTTCATTGCTTTTGTGACAGTGATGGGAGTCAGGAAGGGGCAATGTAGTATGGATCTTCTGAGAGGGGAACTATCAGCTTTAGCATTACCATGCAATCCCATTAGAGTATCAGGGGTACTAATTGATGAGGCATCTTCAAGGTGCTTGCTTAGTTGGTCCTGAAGGAAGTCAAGGAGAGCACGTTGAGCATCTAATTCATCTAGCCACTCTTTCTTTTACTGAAAGGCCAGAACTAATTCCTCTTCCAGAAACCCCATCTGTCTCTATTGAGCCTTTATAGTATCTTGAAGAGCAGAGAATTCCATGGTGTAGCTTTTATAGATGTCTTCTGGCTTAGGAGTTTTCTGTTGATGATCATAGAACTCCAGGACATCATTATGAATCATCTGGGTGGGTACCAAGGAAGAAAGTACATGTTCTATCTTGCTCATCCATAGAGCCATTCCAGAGTGAGAGTGAACAGCTTCTGATATATTTTGAGCAAGGTTTAGGGGGGGCAGAGCAGGAGCCAGAGCGGCTAACAGTTTGGAGGATGCCAGAATTAAGGGAGATTCAATCAGGAGAACAACCAGAAGAAGAAGGAGGAGAATATTGATAGCATACTTCCTTCACCAAGGCAGGCTCTAAGGAGCAGGAGTTGCGGTTCATTCCAGTTGCTTCAGTCATGGGGTCAGGCTGGATTGATATCAAGGAGGTAAGGGCTTTTTCAATGGATTTCATCCAGGAGATCATACTTGACTGGGAGCTGTCAGTTTCCAAAAGTTGTTGGCAGTTAAGCAACCACTGGATTAGTCCTGGTTGACAATAGGAAGAGCCATGGAGTCTACCAGATAAAGATCCAGAAGCAGTGAAGGTTGATCCTGGAGTGGGTTGGGCAGAAAGAGCCACAGGTATAGGCAAGGATATCTCTCCCTCCACAAAAACAGGACCGCAGGGGTAGGAAGAGAGGAAGCTGTGGTTTGTAGAAGCCATGAGCGCCAATGTTGTAAAATATGCAGCCTAGATGCTGATTTCTACAAATAGTTAGTCTACTACTTCTTTATCTTAATACTATACCTGTTGTGGTATAGTGACAGCCTGGGTAAGGACAGAAGAATATAAAAAGATAATAAGACAAAACTAGTGTTTATTGTGATAGTGTTACACTTATATAGTGAGAGGCAGGGGAATTTCCACCAGGGGCAGTGAGGCACAGACAGAAGGACTTCCCTAATGGAGGAGAGTGGATTGGCACAGCAGAAAGTCCCGCGTGAGAGAACAACTGGTTTCACGCGGCTTTCCTGAAGGAGGCAGATGGAAATAACCTTGTTGTTCTATTATTAACCTTGGAAGTAAAGCCGTGCCTTATGCGCATTTGAAAGGCGCTTCAAACACCTGTTTTAGAGGCGTTTTAAACGTCTTTATCCTTAGTAAAATCAGGACGCAATAAAGCAATCCTGCAACCGTTCTGTTGCTTGATTCCTAGATGGACGACTTAATGTCTAATCCATTCAATATGCAACAGACTGGATCCTTGTTAACAGCCATTTTATGAACAAGTTCAAGCTAGCTACTAATCCTTTGCAGATTAAGAACATGGTTCTAGCCAACAGACATCACATCACTGTTATATGAAAAAATCAATCTTCTCCATCACACTAGAAAACCTATACTTCACTATCTAAGGACTGTCATCAACTTTCCCAGATTTAATGGGGTACTTGGTCTGAAATGATTAATAAAGAACAATCTCAGCATGGGCTGAGCCACCTCAGTGTTGACCATCAAGTGAGAAGGGATCAACCACTAAATCTACCCAGATTTTGTGGATCAGTTTCTCTGGGACCACATTTTTGTACGCATTGCAGAAAATCAAGAAGAAAAGGACTACCTCAAGGCAATTGACTGGTATTCCTGCCAGTATGAGGTCATATAATTCAATGTCCAGCAAGATACTGTCACCCCTCAGGATCAGGAAACAGTGTCCCAACATCCAGAGATCTTCAAGGAAGCCCTTCCAGGACTGCCACCTGAGAAACACATATAGTACACTATTCAACTCAAAAGTGAGTCACCAAGGCACAACCTATTTACCGTCTCACACCCAATGAGGACCACACACTTTGTACTTACCTTAAAGAGGCCATGTAGAAGGAATTCATTTGGCCTTCACAGTCCCCCTTTGGGGCTGCGGTGTTCTTTGTAGCAAAGAAAGATGGATCCCCCATACTGGTCACCAACTACCACATGTTGAATGAAGTCACCATTAAGAATTGTTATCCTTTCCCAATCATTGATGACCTCTTTGATGTCCTAGATGAGGCAACTGTCTTTTTGATGATTGACCTGACTGCTGGGTATAACCAAATTTGTATCAAAGAGAAAGATATCCCAAAAAGTGCATTTTTAAGTATGTTTCATACAAGTGCATTGTGTTCCACTTTGGGATGATCAACACCTCCGCCAATCTTTATTATCTTCATGAATGAAGTTGTTGCACCACACATTGGCAAACATGCACTAGTATATTTGGGCAACTTTATTGTGTACATTCCCACCATAGAGCAGCATCACAAAGACTTGGAAGCAGTATTTGCAACTCTAGCACAGCACAAACTCCTTGCTAAGTCATCTAAATGCCAATTATACCAAGAGCAACTTCCTTTCCTAGGGTATTTAGTGTCCAGGAAGGTATCAAGCCCAAAAACCAGAAAATTGAGGCTATCTTCAAGATGCCACCACCCAAATATAAAGAATAACTCAGAACCTTCTTAGACATGATAGCCTATGTACAACATTTCATAACAGACTTTGGCATTCTCACAGCACCACTGTCTGCCATCACATGTACCAAGTCTAAATTTGTGTGGACCCCACTGTCAGGAAGCCAGGCATAGGAAGATGCATTAAGTGACTCAGGGTGGGGTACTGCTGGGCCAGTGGGTAATGACCACCATAGGATGGGTGCTAACTTGATAATATAGGATATGTATCACCTAAGTAAAGACCAGGACCCAGAGTTGGGAACCATAGTTTGAGAGAGGGGGGCTAAACTAACTCAGTTTGTCTCCCATCCTGGTGAGGCAAACCACCAGGATGCCGCCCAGTGGATTACTGGGACAGCCGCTCTAAGAGGGGACCAGAGGGAAAACACTGGGGATAGTTATTGTGACGGAAATTGCGGGATAACATGAAGCTGTTTCTAAGTGATGGGGAATTACCACCCAAATCCACATAGAATTAATGATTAACCACCAATGTGGTTTCAAATATATTTTTGTAAAATTTCCAATTGTAATACCAGGATTAAGCAGAACAATTAATCCTAATCAAAGTAGCCCAAGATAAATGGCCTGAGACAAAATCAACAAATCTTCAGAATAAAATTCTGGACATTGGGAGGCAACACAATTTTCAGTTTCCAGAATGGGGGGAGGGGCTTCAAGATTGGCTGGCGCAAAATTAACATTGGGCGGCACCAACAACAAAGTTCCAACTGCGGGGCCCCATCTTCCAGAAATGATTTGGTTGAGAATTAGATTGTACGGAATATATTGTAACAAACCAACTACATGATGTATTTTGAAAAGTAAATTAGAACTAGGGATAAATGTTTTTTATTGAGTAAAATTTTGGGAGGACTCAACTCTTAGAGTTGAACAGTGAAAATTATTCAATATATATCAGAAAATTGACTAAGCAATATCACCTGAATCTTGGCCTCCTATTCCTTCCACATTGTCAAGTAAGTATCTGGTCCAGGTTGCAAAGAACCCTTGTGTGATCAATTTCTGACAACCATGCTGATTAACAAGCTTGATTGGGTAGCCCTCAAATTACGCCAATTTATCAACATCAATTTGCAAGGAGGACCAGTTTCAGCTGACAGACTGGAGCAGCCATAACCCATTTCCAATTGGCTTTTTGATTTAAATCTGTTAACTTGGTCAATTTTGATAAAGCTTTCCCAGCCTTTTGAGCCTTCTTGCTTGGGCATATAATTCCCAGCATGATGAAACCTACCGTGACATTACCCTCTGCTTGAGCCCTGGCCACAATACCACCATCCGGGAGATGGGATAAGGAAAAAATTTTGTGGGCAGGTGGGAGTTTCATTGTGGATAAGGTAAGTTTAGGGTGACCAATAGCAGTGGTATTGTGCTTATAGAACTTGCAAACCAGATCTGGGGAATTAGAACAATTGTAGTGGGGAACCCAGGAGTTTTCAGAATCAGGATAACCTTTCCACAGCACCAAATATTCCAGGCGGTGTCAATTCTTGCGGGAAGCCAGAATAAAATTTAACTCATATTCAGGTTCTCCTTTCACAAGAATGGGTTGAGAAGAGGGAGTCTCTGTACCTTTAAAGGGAGTAAGAAGACATTCATATATGTGTGGAAAATCTTGAAAGCAGGAGGTAAATCCAGCCAATATGTGGTGGAACCAATTTGACGTTCAACTTTAAAGGGGCAAACTTGTTTAGGCCCTAACTTGCAACAGGGAACCTTCAGTTTCATATTGCGAGCATCAACCATGACTAAATCACCTGGCCTATAAGTGGGACCTTCCTGGCTCTTGCAATCTGCATATTCCTTGTAAGTTGTCACGGCAGCGGCAAGAGTAACCTGGAGCTCCTGATGAACCTGCTTCAATGCAGCAGCCTGATCAGTTGCCACTTCCACATTGCTAACCAAACAAGGACCCATATTAGAAGAAGGGTTGTAACCCACATTGGCATAGAAGGGCAATACTTGAGTTGACGTGTGAGGGGCGTTATTATATGTGAACTCTGCCATGGGTAGATTATCACACCAGTCATCTTATTGCACATTAGTGTAGTAATGTAGGTAGACCTCCAAACTTGAGTTTACCCTCTCTGTTTGTCCGTCAGATTGGTGGTGAAAGGCAGTGGAATGGCATAATTTGATACCAAGAATTCCAGTAAAAGCTTCCCAGAACCAAGCAATAAATTGGGGCCCACGGTCACTTACAATCTCCATTAGGATGCCATGTAGGGAGAAGATTCTATTCACAAACAACCTAGCTGTTTCCACCAAAGTAATTGTGGTTGAGCAAGGTAAAAAGTGCTTTATTTTTGTGAAACAATCTAACACCACCATGATTGCATTAAACCCATTGAAATTGGTAAGTTCACAAAAAAAATCTACCAACACAGATGTCCAAGGTCCTGCAGCAGACTTTAGTGGATCAGGTAAACCAGTAGTCTTGTTCTGGATTGCCTTGGACTAAACAAATACCAGGGAGTCTAAAAAAAGCTGCTACCTACACTGTCAAACCTTTCAAGGAAAACTGGTGGCAGATTAGTTCCATTGTTTTGTTTTTCCCTGGGTGGCCTGCTGTTGGACAGATGTGATGAGCCTCCATGATTTTGTCCCAAATAGTTCCTTCTGGAACCCACAAGCAACCTTGATGATATAGGACTGGACCTATTTTATGTTAAACCTGGGGCTGACCCACTGGGTTTGCACATGCTAGCTCTAATAGCCTATCATAGCCTTTGGACAAAGGTTGCAGGAACTTAACTTTGGAATATAAAGCCAGGTCTGCGCCCTCAGTTAAGGACATGGTGGCCAGCGTAGAAGGTGAAGGCAATACAAAAGACACCACTGCCTTGTCTAGAATCATATTATGTGTGTTAAACTTGGCGTCCATACTAGCATCTGGGAGATGGGAAGATTTCCTGCTTATTGCATCAGCCAAGTGATTGTCAGATCCCTTAATAAACTTGTAGTGGAACTTGTATCTTGTCAGGTCACCATGCCATCTGGATTGACAACCTGACAAACCCCTGTGTTGTTAATAATACAGAAGAGCTTTGTGGTCAGTTCTTACTACAAATGAATGACATGCCAACATGAGATGATGATGCCAATGCTTTAACAATTCCACAACAGCCAACAATTCCTTGTTGTAAATCATGTAATTGCGTTCATGAGCCTCCATCTTCCGGGAGAAATACCCTACAGGTCTCTCAGCACATTGCCAGCAGTCTGCACCAACACATCAGCCACAACATATTTAGATGCAACTGTGGAAACCACAAAAGGAAGCTCAGGATCCACATGTCTCAACACAGGTGACAACAAAAAAAGGGCCTTGACTGCTGAGAACACACTTGCGCACTCAGGTGTCCAAACCAAAGTTGTCTTTCCACTAGCCAAATATAAAGGGGCGGCCACTTCAGACAAGTGAGGGGTGAATTTCTTCAAGAACATGCAGGTACCCAAGAAACTACGGAGTTGGGATACTTTCACAGGCGTAGCATACTCTCAAACTGCAGCTTCCTTTTCAGGGGCAATGATGTGGCCATCCTCAAAGATAATATTACCCAGAAAGGTAACATTACGTTTAAAGAATTCACACTTATTCCTTTTAATGATCAAGTTTTCCTGGAGAATGCGCTCTACAACTGCAAACAGATGGGCCTTATGTGATTCTTCATCTAGAGAGAACACCAAGATATCATCCATATATGCAATGGCACATACACCCAGGAGATCCCCCAAGACAGAATCAATTAGTCGCTGAAAGCAAGCCGGAGCATTCTTCAATCCAAAAGGCATCACACAAAACTGAAAGATGCCCTTCTTGTTTTGAAATGCTGTTAACCATTCCATTCCTTCTGCAATCCTGATTTGATTGAAAACATTCAACAGATCAAGTTTTGAGAATACCTTAGCCTTCTCAACACACCTAGAGATCTGTGCTTCGAGAGGTAAAGGGTAGGGATCAGGGATCGTGATGTTATTCAAATTCCCGTAGTCAACACAAGGACAAAGAGACCCATCAGCCTTTTGAACAAACAACAACAGGGAGCAGATTGATGAAGCCTTTTTAAAAATATAGTCCTTTGCCAACATGTCACAAGTCCACTCTTCCAAACATGTGTCTTCCTTCAAAGTTAAAGGGAGAATAGTGGACACAATTCAAATCAGATCAACAGTAACTTTAAAGTCAAAGTCAAACTGAGTGTGCTTAGGAGGGACCTTGCCTCTGGTGGCATCAAACGCTGTTGACCAGGGTTGTAAACATGCCGGTAAATCCAAACTTGCGGTGACAGGGACAGGAACCAATTGAATAGTCTGAGAGGATTGCTCCATTTCAGACATACCTAACAGCAGAATACAAATAGATATACCCAAAGAGTGTTCCACCTGTAGCATATTTTTTCATAAGGTGGATACATTATGATCTCTCCACCAACCCACCCCCAAAATGATAGGATACATCATGGAAGAGCAAACAGAGAGCCTTGCGGTAAAAGGCTGACCCGCAACTACAAAAGTAACTGGCTTCTTCAGCTGGAAAGAGGAAAACATTTGACAGTTTCCACCCCTAAAAAGCATTCCAGGGTGGTACTTGAGTTGTAGCAAGTCTGCAGTCTCCACACTCATGAAGTTCTCGGATGCACCTGTATCCAACAAAATGACTGGCTGATAGATAGTTTGACCATTATCAATGCTACCATTAAACAGGAAGCAACCAGAAGTAGATTTATTTGCAGCAAAGATGGCAATCTTGGCAGGGTCCTGCTTCTCTTTGGCAGTACAGACAGCAGCTAAGGAGGCAGGATGCTCCTGGAAGTAACACCCAATCATTTCTTGGACAGCAGCTGGAAGAACGGGATGATCACAATCAATGGGAACAAGGGGCAACTCTTAGGACATAACCACGGAAGGCTTTGCAGGTATGACATGCTGAAGCATTGCCAAGGAACTATCAGGACCAGACACCACTGGGGCCTCATTTACATTTCTAGGTTTGTTCACCACTGCCAATTGCAACTGAGACGGTCTAGGGGGAGAACAATCCTGACTTTGGTTAGAAGGAACTACCGCAGAGCAAGAACCAGAAAACCAGGAGCGCGCAGCAGGTTTGTCTTCAATTACCAACGTACCTTTCTTGGAAGTAGGCAGATTTGAGACCAGATAAAGAATTTTGCTTACCAGAGCCTCAGTTGTGGTTAACAGGGAATCCCAAACCGCCAAATCCTGGACAGTCTGGTCAACTGCTAACCACAACGCTGAGAGTTTATTCACCTCAGGAACATCAATCATACAACAGTAGGCAAGAAACTGAGTAGGGATACCAAAAGTGGAGTAGTACCCTAATGGAAGGCGTACAGCTTATGATATACTTTGAGCTCCTCAATAGATACACATAAATTTTTTAACAAAGGGTATAGAAATGCACTTTCAGTTAAAACACGTGGATTGCGCTCCACCGCAGACAACAACCATTCACGAGCATCCTCAGAAACCTTTGTCATCACATGGTAAACTTGGGATTTGTGACTAAGGCTTGAACCAGAATAGAATGATAATGCTGACAAAACTTCACGCAAAATCTCATCAGTGGGTGGAGCAGGAAAATAATCCGGACGCCAAAATGACATGACACAACAGAAATAGAAAACAGAAGATCCAGTCTTAACAACTGCAACCGGAGATGGAAACCACAAATTAAAGAAAAGCCCAAACTAAAAGCTCAGAAAAGAACTGATACAAATAAACATGGTAAACACAGATATCTTGACGGAGCAGGAGAAAAGAAACACAAATTCATGGCAAACTGCTTCCAAAAACTCAGACGTAGAAGAGTTAAGTAATGTGACAGAAATTGTGGGATAGTATGAAGCCGTTTCTAAGTGATGGGGAATTACCACCCAAATACACATAGAATTAATGATTAACCACCAACATGGCTTCAAATATCTTTTTGTAAAATTTCCAATTGTAATACCAGGATTAAGCAGAAAAATCAATCCTAACAAAAGTAGCCCAAGATAAATGGCCTGAGACAACATCAACAAATCTTCAGAATAAAATTCTGGACATTGGGAGGCAACACAATTTTCAGTTTCCAGAATGGGGGGAGGGGCTTCAAGATTGGCTGGCGCAAAATTAGCATTGGGCAGCACCAACAACAAAGTTCCAACTGCGGGGCCCCATCTTCCAGCAATGATTTGGTTGAGAATTAGATTGTATGGAATATATTGTAACAACCCAACCACCGGATTCATTTTGAAAAGTAAATTAGAACTAGGGATAAATGATTTTTATTGAGTAAAATTTTGGGAGGACTCAACTCCTAGAGTTGAACAGTGAAAATTATTCAATATATATCAGAAAATTGACTAAGCAATACCACCTGAATCTTGGCCTCCTATTCCTTCCACATTGTCAAGTAAGTATCTGGTCCAGGTTGCAAAGAACCCTTGTGTGACCAATTTCTGACAACCATGCTGATTAACAAGCTTGTATTGGGTGACCCTCAAATTACGCCAATTTATCAACATCAATTTGCAAGGAGGAACTGGTTTCAGCTGACAGACTGGAGCAGCTTTAACCCATTTCCAATCAACCATTTGATTTAAATCCATTAAATTGGTCAATTTTGATAAAGATTTAACGGCCTTTTGAGCCTTCTTGCTTGGGCAGATAATTCCCGGCATGATGGAACCTACCGTGACAGTTATGGAAAGTAGGCATTCAGCCCCATCAACACGAGTCCAGTGAGTAACCAAGGAGCACAAGAGGATATGTGAGTTGGGACCTCAGGTGCCAGCAAGGGAGCAGAGTTGTTGCTCTCCAGTTGAGGAGAAGGAGAAGGAGGTACCTCTTTGGCAACAGAAACAAGTAAGACAGGATTGGTTGGGTACAACTCCAGGTTGTCACAGGTCAGACTATTAACCAACGCCTCCCCTGAGACAAGAAGAGTAGCTGCAAGGTGCAACAGAATTGAGGGGCCGTTGCCCAAAAGGCGCGCATAAGAGGATAGTTGTCCCAAAGGTCTGGGGAGATTGACCAAAAAAGCAACAAAAACAGGGCCTGGGAAAACACCACAAATTTAAAAACTGGGAGGAACATATTTGGATGCTCCAGAAAATTTGGAGTTCAGAGTGGCAATTTTTGGATCTATTTTATATGAAATGTTGCTTGGCTAGGGTAGCCAGAAGAAACACAAGCAGGGGAAAGACAAGTTGGCTTTGATGGCCTTGGAAGCAGATGCAGTGAACTTTAAGATTGAATTGATCAAGAACAGGTTTGAAAACAAGGGAATCAAGAGAATTATAGTATAAAAGCAAGTTTTTATAATACTTATCAACTTAAATTTTGATTATGAACAGGATTTTTGAAGAGTCTATCTGTTTAAAGCTAACAATATACACCAAAGCTTCTCCAAGAAGTTCCAAAAAGACTGACAGGTTTGAGCAGGGCCAAGGAACGGTAAGAATTGGTAAGAAGATAACTAACACTTTCAAAGATTAAAAGATGAACTCTAAATTCAGAGTTCAAAACTTGATAAATTTAAAATAGTGTAGCGACAAAATCCAAACTTTAATTCAGTAAAAGAATCAACAAGCAGGGGACTAAAATTCCCCTTGCTGGATAAAGAGGAGAGCGTTGCAGATTGGTGGGTCACATGACCACTTGGCCTAGACTCAATTGGCCAGAGGAGAAATTTTGTTGACCCAGATCAGGGGGTGGAAGGTTTCAATCTAATTTATAGGATATCATATAATTGGCTGGGTTTGGCTTTAAACAATTGTGAATCATTTAGCTTTGTGAACGCCAATGTGTCATCACTTGATTGGTTACTTCTGATTGTTTTCAAAAGCAGGCAATACCAAGCTAATAATCAGTCCAAATTAACCAGTGTTTCTTCCCAGGGGGAGCATCAAAGGCCAGATGATCTGCAGAGTAGGCCAATAAAAATCTTTTGTACACAGTGTGCTCCAAATCTCCTAAAGAATTAAGCAGCTTGGCTGGTATTTTGGGGCTATTATTGGTGTGGAAAGGAAAGATAGTGAAATCCAAAGCCAAAGGGGGCAGTTAATTTACACATAGAATCCACCAATCCTGTCAAATTAATGTAGAGTACTCTAAACAGTTGAGTGGACGTGGTCTCAGTGGCGTTGGAAGGTTCCATTGAGTGGTTGGTTTGCGGGGTTAAGGGTAGAGTCATGGGGATAAAGTAGTCAGACAGATAATTGTACTTGTATTTGAACAATCTTGGCAGACTCTCATACCACTTTCCTTTGTGTCCTATGTATTTAGTTTCTCTAGTTCTTTCCAAGGGGTCAGTAATGAGTATGTTCTGCAAGTCAAACTCAGAGTAGGCGGGGTTGGGTGGGTATTTGGTAAAATGCACAGGTCCAAAGGGGGCTCCAGGGGACAGTATAGTGCCTGAGGAGGGTCAGCAGGTTAGTCTCTGAAGGGGGTGGTTGCCTGATTGTCCACTTGGCCGGAGTTAAGATGGAAGATCACTAAGACTAGATAAGGTAGGATTTGTTTGAACTAAAGGTTCATAAAACTTTATTATCAAAAATGACAATATGGTCATCCCCATACCGTCAGGGTTCTTATACCATGTGATTTTGCTTCTTTGTTTTTTGTGAACTTCAGGCCTGTGTACAGTTTGCTGGCAGAGAATGGATCTTGATTTTGGGGTTTGATGGTGGTGAATCCTAGTTGTGCTTGCTCTGGTGAACAGAAGTGGTGATGCTTTGTTCTGCTGAGGCTGTTCATCATATCACCTGAGCCAGCCAATTGCATTATCCATTCTGGACTGGAGGCTGGCAACAGCTGATGATCATTGAAGGGGCTAGAAGTAGGCCTTGTTTTGACCTCTTTTAGGAAAGCTACAAATTCTGCGTAGGTCTGGGTCTTTGGTGGTACAAGGTTGACAGCAATCTGATGATCATTCATGGAATCATCCTTAAGGAGCTGGCATATCTCGGAGTAATTCAACAACTTGGGTTTATGACTCAATGAGTTGGTGGGTCCCTGTCCATTCTGGGTGACTCAATTTGCCTTTGGCGGGTCAGGGTTTGATTCTGGGGCTTCCAATGTTGATATTGAACTTCCATTCTTGATACTTGGCAGGCTGACAGGTTCCTGTCCCTCCTGGTTGGGGCAAGGCATCTCCAGCGGCCCTGGATTTGGCCCAACTGGAAGTCTGGCGGGTCCTGTCTACCCTGCTGGTAGGGAATGCCATCTCAAAAAATCTATCTTAAAATACACTATACCAAATTTTTGCTATCTCAATTTTATAGTAAAAACACCATTTCAATTTATGTCATTGCGGCTAAGAAAAACAGGTTTTCAAATTTTAGATTTTATCAACTCTAAAAAACCCAAAGAAATAAAAAAAATTAAAAAACATTTCTAGGCTTAAAAAGGACTCAGAATTCCAAATCTGCAATAAAAAATGGGGTTGATTAGTAGCAACAAGGCTGTGTAAAGCCCAAAAGGTTAAATATACCCAAAAACAACAATTTCAATCTATTATAACCATGAACCATAATTTAAAGTAAGTATATAATTGTACCAAATACTAAATAAAAGTCAAAGAATGATAAAAGTAAAGGAAATAAGAGAGAATATAAAGTCATGTTTATTGGGAAAGGGCTCAAAAATAGGTAGAAAGAACAACTGAGATAGCTTGGAGATGATCAAGCTTTCTATCCTTAGGATAGTATGCAAGAACCGCCTTGCTGATCTCTGTGTAATTTTTAACGGCTTTGGTATGCTTGGGGGGTTGCCCTTGGTCTTCATACCTGTCTTGAATAGGCGGGCAGAGATGGCTTGTTGGGTCTTGAGATGCACCATGATTTTGTTGAACTTAGGCTTCTGGATCCTGACTCTTGTAGCAAACTGGCTATGCCACCCTTCAAGGGAAGAGGTGGTCTTGATCAACCTGTCTCTGACCTGCTTATAGCAGTTCCAGCTGATTGAGTCACCGCCTTTTCTGATGTGGTGTGCTTCTTGAAAACTCCAATCCATTGAGTTTTGAAATACTCAATGAAAGGTGCAAAGGCTACCTGGTTGGTAAGGATATATGGGTGACAGAGGAGGGCGTCATAGAAGGCATTGGTCTCCTTTTTTTACTAAGGCAAGGACAGCAAAGCAATTGAATATGTCCTTGGCCTCTTTTGAGCCTTCTGTGTTGATGAGCTCATGAAGATCTGAGCATTTTTGAAGGCGACAGCAGAGTGCCTGCCAAAAGTGAAAGTAGCATCCCTGGGGGGAGCTCTTGAAGACTTTTATGAATGCATTTTCCTGAGCCTGTTCAAAATCCACTACCAGATATTCATTGTAGGAAAGGCTTTCTGCCTGCTTCTTGGTTGAAGTGGCTTCCTCTTCCTGTGACTGGGCCTTCATCTTGCGCCTTCTAGTCTTCTTGGGCTCCTCTTCAATGGTTGAGAGGATCTCATCCAACTTGGTCTTTAAAATTGAAAGAGCAAGGACATATGTTTACTGCTTCTTATTTGGGAGGAAAAAGAAGACCAGGGGAAGAACTAAATTTCCCACCTGCCCGTGAATGTTCCAAATCTGGATAAATAGCTTTGGGCAGGTGGAGAAAGTTCCATCTGCAAGCCAGGTCTTGCATTTGAGAAGGTTGCAAAGATCCTGGGAGGTAGCAAAGAAAATAATTTACTCATGGGCATGTTAGCTGTCATCATGAAGGAGAAATCTCTCTTCATGGTGTGAAAATTTCAGCTCCTCAGTTAGGATCAACTGGTCAATCAATGTAGCACTGACTCCTTCTGTGCTCAGAGCATACCTCTGATTGGTGAGGTATCTCTGCAATTTAGTGGCGCCACCAACAGTGGCAAGTTGGGTGTTGTTTAAATTGAGAAGGGCATCATTGACCACCTCAGTGGCAATTTGGTCCTTGGTGGTTGGGATGACCTGGCAAAGAAACCAGAGGATCAGTTGGTAAAGGGGGTCAAAAGGCTCAGCACAGCCATACCCAATAGTCAGGGCATTGAATCTGGTGAACCTATATGTAGTGAGCCTTGTAGGGCAGCCAACATTATCACATTTATAGTGATGTTGATAGATTGGTTTCTTCTCATTGTTACAGCTGAATCTGTATCCTTTGTATACAAAGCTGGCACCCCCTTCTTGGTCATTATGGGGTAGCTGACAGGGTATGTGGTGGGCACAGCAAAGGTGCTATTTCAATTGCAGATATTGTGGACATTGTTAACGTCCCAGAGCTCAATTTGGTCATCTGCAGGAGCATTAGGCTCATTCTCCTTCTCCTCTTCCTCTTCAGGCTCTGAGGTGGGATCAGAGTGAAAATTGAAGTTAAATAACTTCTCTTGGGGATCAGAAGGAGAGTAAACAAAAAGAGAGTGAGGAGGGGTTGGGTTGGTTTCCTCTGGTTCAGGTGATGGTGTGGGGGTCTTGGGGGGAGATTTAGCTTTAGAAGGCTGCTTCTTTGGGGTTTTCTTGGCCTTTTTGGCCTTGGGAGGAGTGGTCTTGGACTTGGAGGCTTTGGAAGCAGCTTTGTTGATGGACTTGGGAGGCATCTAAAAGTGAATTAGTATCAAAATATGAGCAAGTGGGGGTTGTTTTTAAAAAGAAAAATGATAATGATTTAAATATAAAAATAGTCAATGTTTTTATATATAATTGTAGAAAAAATTTCAAAATATATATTATCGAAATTCCAATGTTCTTTGTTTTGTAAAAATAAATTTCTTATTAGTAACGCAAGTATGCAAAACTTTGAAAACACCATTTTGACTGAAAGTTTTCAGTCAAAACACAAAGTGTTATAATTGAGGTGCTGTAGCTCAAAACATAGTATTTTGACCATTTTTTATATTGAATTAACAAATTTCTTGTGGATCTACCTCAACTGAGTCAAAGAGTAAAACTTGAATACTCAAAAAATAGCTTATACAACTGGAGTTAAAAAGTACCCAGTTGTTTAGAGGAGGCCAAAATAAAAATATCTACAAAGTTTCAGGCAATTTCTTATATTTTTTATTAATATGGGTTTTAACATCAATTTGTACTTTTAAAAAGTGGAAAGCAAGAATTGCGGTAGGGGGATCAATATAGCGTAGCCTGGCGTTATATGTAATTTCCCCTTATTTTCCCCTATCTACTGTGTGCATCAAATCAATTGGATGATATGAGACCCAGTGTGTCAGGGATCCAGTCTCAGGCATCCAGCCTGTCATTTTCTGGGTATACTGGGTCTGTGTTTTAGCAGGCAAAGCCCATCACAAGAGAGGAGCTAACTTTAAAAGGTAGGAGACAGACTTTCCCACCCAGGACCACAGGCTGGCGGCCAGGATTATAGTGTCAATCACCCCTGTGAGGATGATATACAAAATCCCAAATAGCTTTCCAGTGTGATCAGTTGGGAGGTCAGGTGAGGAAGTGGGCATAGGCTTGGGCGTCACAGGCGGTTCCATGTGGGTATTATAAGCAGGATGATAGTTGAATTTCCCTCTGAATCACTTGGGTGTTGAAAATATCCACAGGCTTGTTAGTTTTATCTAACTGCGGATTGTATGCGGGCCAGGGGATCTAATTAAAGTAGTTTCTCCAGGGTATAGTCCTTGTATTTGGGTTTCAAAGGGTAATCAGTGAAGTGGACTGGGCCAAAGGGTACACCTGTAGGGCAGAAAACTGCAGGAAGAGGGACAGGAGGGCCAGGAGATCTTGTACTGAATTGGTAGATGGCAAATACAAAATAAGGCAGTAACTGGGTAAGCCAAAATAACATAACCTTTATTCAAAAATGGCAATAAGTTTGGAGTGTGGGGTCCTTTGGTCTATATAGCACCCCACTTCCAAACTGAATATTTTCCATGGGGGTTCATCAGAGCATTGGGAAGGATGGGCCCAGGGGATCTGGGTGTCACAATAGGTTCCATAATGCTGGGTATTTTCTGTCCAAGTAAGAAGGCTCGGAAAGCCAGGAAACCTGTATCAAAATTGACCAAGTTAATGGATTAAACCAAACAGTTGATTGAAAATGGGTCACAGCTGCTCCAGTATGCCAGCTGAAACCAGCTCCCCCTTTCAAACTTACGTTGATAAATTGACATAGTTTGAGGGTCACCCAATATGAGCTTGTTAATTGGCAGGGCCGTCAGAAACTGGTCATTCAAGGGTTCTTTGCAACCTGGACCATATACTTGCTGAACAATGTGGAAGGAATAGGAGGTCAAGATTCAAGTGGTATTGCTTAGTCGCTTTTTTGATATATATTGAATAATTTTCCCTGTTTCAACTCTAAGAGTTGAGTCCTCATAAATTTACTCAATAAAAATCATTTATCCCAAGTTCTAATTTTGACTTTAAAAAATGCATCCTGTGATTGGGTTGTTGCGGTATATTCTGTACAATCTGATTCTGAACCGCATCATTTCTGGAAAATGGGGGCCTGCAGCTGGAACTTTGTTGTTGGTGCCTCCCAATGTCAATTTCATGCCAGCCAATTTTGCAGCTCCTCCCCCCATTCTTGAAACTGAAAATCATGCTACTTCCCAATGCCCAGACTTTTACGCTGAAGATGCATTGATGCTTTCCCAGGTCATTTATCTTGGACTACTTTGGTTAGGACTAATTTTTCTACTTAATCCTGGAGTTACAATTGGAAATTTCACAAAAAAATATCTGAAGCCGCGTTGGTGGTTAATTATCAATTCTATGTGGATTTGGGTGGTAATTCCTCATCACTTAGAAACAGCTTCATACTATCCAGTGATTTCTGTCACACTGGGTGCTTGGGTTCAAAGGCGGCAAAATGGCACTCAGGCCAGGAGTTCTTTCATTGTTCAAAAATCTCAAATTGGCTACTTGATTACCTTGCTCTAGAGTTGTGGTCATGGGGTTGGGCCACGGGCCTGTGCCACCTTCTGTGGATGACTCTTTATTGGCCACTAGTGTAGACTTCAATTTCATTAAGCTAATAGTAGTCATTTTGGTACCTCCATTAGGCGCTTTGATTAGTCTTCCAATTGGTGTGCTGATTCCCTTGGTTTGGCCTGTTTTACCATTAGGGCCAACATTTTTGGTATCAGCTTGCGGGGGCTTGACTTCAGGAAAACGCAGGCAGGCGGCCCTTTGGTCCATAGGGCTGGCAGCCCAAGGGGATCTAGGGTCAGGGTTCAAATCCTGCTTCCGGGCCCGGGTTTTCAGGGAGGAAGAATTTTCAATCCTGACACAGTGGAATTTGAAGTGACATAAATTGAAATGGTGTAATCACCTCCTTCCATATTAAAATCATTATTAAAATATTTTATTAAGAGATCCCTTATCAACATATCCATGTATAATAAAGTTATAAATTACATATAACAAAGCAGTTTTTTTACCCAGCAATGATAATCACTAGTAGGACTATCATAGTGGCATTATTTTAGGTTGTTCTTAGTATAAGTGTATTGGATTAATACTATAGGAACATCTTCTGGCACTATACAGTAGGCTTTATTTTAGTTCAAGTATAAGCTTACTTTAGATAAGATAAATAGTGTGATTCAAAATGAAAAAATCAAGATGGCGTAAACACGCCCCACACTAAGTGATTTCATATGTAAATAAAATTAGCAAAATAAGATTTAATTAATATGACTTGAAGTGACAGAATTGAGATATTGTAAATTTGAGATGTCACATTATATAATTATATGTAAATTTTAACTATTTTATTGTTTATTTTATTTTTTGTGATTCAAAATCACTAACGTAAAAAAACGCCATCTCAAATTAAATTTGAGATGGCGTAAATTGAAGAGCTGTTTTTAAGATGGTGTGTCCTACCCCCTGGTTAACACAAGGCATTTCCTGAGGGCTGGGGCTCAATTCACGGGTTTTCAATACAAGTATTGAAATGTCATTCATGACACCCACAGCAAGATATCTGTTTCCCCTGTCTAAAAGAGAAATTGGTGTCTGTCCTCATCCCACAATATCCCAAGAGAGATAGAAATTGTCAAATGGAAACTGACACCTCCAATGCCTCCATTAGAGGAGTGCTCTGTATCAAGACAGGTACTGTCAACTTCATAACAGTAGACTAAAAGTCCTACAAGTTAATCAATGGGGAATACTACTATAAAATAAATGACAAGGAGCTGTTGGCCATTGTCCACTGCCTATTCAAGTGGTGTTGCTACCTAGAAATACAGGAAATATTCAAAGCCCTGAACAATCATAAATCACTCATCTACTTCAAGCCCCAGGCCAACTTGTCCAGGTGGCAGGCCTGCTGGATGGTTTTTGGGAAAAAATTCAACATGAACATTCAATATAATCCATGGTTTGAGTTGGTTTTGGCCAACACTATTTCTTGACTGTACATCCAAGCCAAAAGAGGCAAAAACAGGCTCAACCCCAACTGGCCCCTCCTGGTGCTCCGCACCAAGGACAAAGTGTTCCTATCAGGTACCACTAATATCACTAAGGAAACTGTAATAAATAATGAACATTTATTTACGGATGTATATGGAATGCTTCACAAAAAAATGACAGATGGAGTGACTATTCCCTACATCCCCACACATCAGAGGGCTGACACCATTCTATGTTATCACTAAGACCTAGGCCATACTAAGAGCCAAGATCTCTACAAGTTCTTAAAGCACAAAGCCTGGTGGCTAACCTTGTACTGGAATGTACAGAAAGTACTCAATCAATGTGAAGTATGTAAGATGTTTGCCAAGAGCAACACACCACCAAAGTATGTGCTTGCTAAATGTACCCAACTACCCTTTATGGTGTGGACCCTAGATATTGTGGGGCCTATGTCAGGAAAGTACAATGACAAAACTATATCATCACTACCAACAACTTTTCTATACTCTGGCTAGTGAAACAGGCTGTCAAAGCGTACACTGGCAACAACATATAACAATTTATAGGCAAAGAAATCATCAGTAAGTTTGGAAAACCAGAAATATTGATCACAGATGCAGGCAAAGAGTTGACCTCCAAAGACACAAATGCTTACCTTACCAAACATGGGATTAAACACATAGTAACCACATCATATCACGCTTAGGCCAATGGCAGAGTAGAGCAGCAGAATGGAAGCTTAGTACATGTCCTATCCAAACTCACTGCTGGTAGACCTGAGGAATGGGATAAACAACTAGCAATCACACTCCTTGTGTTAGCACTTAGGTGAACAGATCCACCAGAAAAGTCCCTTTGAACTTGTTTATGCAATACAAACAAACATTGTTCAAGCCCTTACTGGGCCCAAGTTGGAAATACTCAACAGAATACCATCCTTCTTAGACCCCCAAGTACTTCATGCCAACAACAACCAAAAGGAGAGAGAAGAGAAACACCATCAAAACATGTTTGTCCCCATTCAAGCAAGGCACAAAGTTGGTGAAAAATTATGGGTGATGAACACAGACAGAAGTAAGCTACAGCCTGATAAATTGGGCCCCACAATTGTGTTGAAGGTAAACAACAACAACAATTACCCAGTACAAGGATTGAGAAAAAGAAAGTAAGATAAGATTTTTCAGGGCCCATAATGCCCTGGACAACCATCTGGCCTTCTTAGAGGCCAAACAACCCACATCCTGGAAACCTTCACCAATTGTCTCCCAGAGCAAAAATACCCCTCTTTTGATTAACAAATGGCCCAGGATTTGAGAGGCACACAAGCCTCAAATCCCTGGCTTTAATTCTACTAATAAATTTGGTCCACTTAATTATTGGGAAATGACACATCAGGAGCGTGATTGTTTGATCACGCAATTGGGCACTTGATTGCTTGCAGGTTCTATAAATAGATATGGTATCTTGGCATGCTGCAGCTCAAGCCAGGTTCCTGTTATACTAACCAATGATCATCCACCTCCAGGTCCAAGCACACAAATTCCTGTCAAAATTGTAAGTTTAACTGAAATTGATGCCATCAGATCTCTGGTGGCACAAAAGGCCTCAAAATCACCAGTAAGTATAAGTAGTGAGGAAAGAATGCCCTCCTCACTGTGAAAATCTTGAAATGAACAATTATATGCCCAGAACCCATTATTTTCTTGCAGGAATTATCTATTTTTGCTCTAATATAATTATTCTGTTTGCATCTATTTGTGAATCTACTACACATTATAAACACGCCTATTCATTCCCACCTGGTTCACCTCCCATCACTTTGGCCAAACTGTCTAGAGTTCTTGACTTGGAGTTCTACCATTTCCACCACCTGGATCTCCCTTCTGGCCACCCAAGAGTGACTGTACCACCCCGCATGAAGGAGATTCCTACTACTCTCCCTCCACTCAACTGCAGTCAACTACCTGGTCAGAATCACGCCTATTGTGTACATGGCCTTCCAGGCCTGGCCTGCCTCCCCTGTGAGATTCCAGCCGGACTCTGGTATGGGCCGTGACAACATTATACATCACAAACAATTATGTTCCTGCAAGGCTCAACAGAAACAGTGCACAACCTTCCTCCTGGCAACTGAACAACAGCTGGTACAGTACAGCGCCCAGGCTCATGATGGCCTTCCAGCTGACCTTTCAACTGAGGAAGCTGACCCTCAGCTGGGGGGGTGTCAAAACAACAGTGTTGACCCCCCAGAAAGGTTCCAATCAAACAGGTTCATGACCTGTAATACAACTTCCAGATGACTCACAGCCAAATGCAGAAGTCAACTCAAATTCCTGAACCTAGTAACATGACTAAATGACAATCTCTACATGATAAATACCTTGATTTAGCGCTTGACTCATTACATGGATCAAGACACTCCCTACCAATCCAACCAAGCAATCACCATAATCATGTTCCTATTATCCAGATTCACAATGACTATATAACATATATCTCAATAAAGAAAACTATCTAGTCTCTAATAATTTTCCCCTTTTTAACTCTGCTAAAACAGCACAGTTACAACATCAGTCACAAAAGTGAGAATCTCAAGCACAAAAAAACTTGTTTTTTGACAATAGTGATTATTTTTGGGACTTAAAATAGAAATAGTGGCTTTCATGAGTAAATCCACCAAAAGCTATTCAGGGAACTACAGCATTATTTTCAATTTAAGGTTTTCTAAATATGGTCATTTATATCTGAGAGCACGTCTAAAAAGGAGCACACATTTAAATAAAAATAACACTCTGGAAATAATTTGTCCTTTTCTGTTCTTAATAGAATTTTTATTGCTTTTTTATAACAAATTTTACAAGTGAAGATAACTTTGATATTTTTGAGGAGTAGTACCAGGAGCAATTTCAAGTTCAGGTTGCTGATCAAGGGAGAAAAATCACTTTGGATCCCACCTATAATCAATTCAACTTAAGTTGTGAGAAGGTTGAGTTTTATGTGTCACCAGGTCCATCCATGGGTGGCTTTTCTGACAGCCAGTATGGTGACCCCCAAGACCAGGCCCAACCTGAGTAAGCATCACATTTTGAAAACTGGGCAACTGTGCCCCCTCTAACCCAATCCAATCATCTCTTGACAATTTGGGCCAATAAGAGAAAGCCCTGCCTAACCTGGGTCCCATTATGCCAAGTGGGCCACCCAAGCAACACCTGGTAACCAATGAGATCATTGAAGAGATAATGAGCCTCAAACAAAGTGACATGACATTTGCCAAAATTACCACGTGTCTACAATTCACTGAGTCAGTAGTGAGACGTGAATTCTGAGCCTTCTTGAAGAGAGGTATTGCAAAGCTTACCAGAAAGCCAAAGAAGCAGGTTGACTCCCAGATCAAGGATGTCTATCCCATCATGCTTGATCTTCTTTAGCAGGACCCTGACCTCCAAATGACTGTGGTCCACTGCCTACTTGGGTCCCATGGCATATTCATTACCTGCTTCACCAAAAAGCTCTGGATGCATGGAATTTCTGTTAGTGTTCTGGTTCTGACTAATTGGCCGGGGAGTGAGTTGGATGGTGGCTCTGATTTTCCACACAACCCAATGATTGATGCCACAATCACCTGCTGCCTGTCAAGTATCTCAGGCAATGCCATATTTATATCATATTATAAATTGATATTGCAAGGTCCAAGATTATGGTTCTTTGGTGAAAAAGAACACTCTCAAGGGTAAAAAGAAGAAAAAAGACACTGTCAATTGTGCATTTCTGGTAGCTTCCCCAAAAGGGACTGTATTTTACCAAACCACATTAATTTACACCAATGAAACATGTACAAGAAATTCCTATCAGACCTACTTGCTATCTGGAGTTCAGGAAATTCCAGATTAAGAATTTTCCTGAGCCATCACATGGAGTGCGCTGAGGTGGCCTCCAAGAAGATCAAAGCAGGCGGCCACAACATCTCCATTTTCCCTGCTGATCATGCCATTCTTCTCCAGGGTGATGTGTTGTTCTTCAACATTGGGACATAATCTGTGAGTGCAACCCCACAAGCTTCAACCAGGTAGTTAGTGCAGCCCATGATCACACTGTACCTTTCCCCTGTCAGAAGGTTGCTGACATGTTTAATAAGATGGCCCTGAACACTCACAGCAGCAGCCAATCATTGAAGTACCCACAGCTGCCCCCTCATGAATCCCTGGCATACAAGCCAATCAGTGTTCTCCCTGAATGAGTATGATGTCATGTACAATCATTTTCTCCAAGCCAATCAAGGCAAAAACACGCTCTTAGGACCTCCAGCTGCCCTAGTCCCCAGGCAACCATCCCAAGTGACCAGCACCAGCCCCCCAGCCAATAAAGTTCTCCCCCCTCAACCCAGTCCACCAACTAGTTTACCCTGTCCACTCCCCACATTTTGCCAAATAAACCTCACCACCCCAACAATTTTATTTTATGATATATACTGGTTTAACTGGTAAACATTTTTATTGTGATAAAATGTATTTTAAATTTTAATTATAGCAATGAATGACTTTAATTAAGACAATATTTTAATACAATCAATTTAATATTTATGTATACAGTAGTTTAAAAGCTATGGCAACAAGAAAAAATACTTCAGATTTAAACAAAAATAACTCAGATGTAAATGAAATTAAAAATAAATAAATCTATTGTAAATTAATATAAATTTGATTTTTTTATTATGTTTACATCTGAGTCATTTTTGTTTAAATCTGAGTTCATTTCATTTAAATCTAATTTTTTTTCTTGTTGCTATAGCTTTTAAAAATACTATAAGTACAGGCAGAGAAAACAAACTATAATTGTTTCATAGCCCAAGATTGTTGGTTGTGCTCCAATACAAAGTTACAAAATGGAAGGCTATTAGATTTATTGTGCATATTCCATTGGTTTTGAATATTTGACCCTCCAGTGGATGGCATTCCCTAATTAAATCTTCTTGGCAGAGATTATGTAAGACTTCTTCAAATCCATAATCAGGTAGACCATATAATCAATGATCTGCAAAATTGAACAGAAGGAATCTCCTGTCATTTTATCTGATTGGTGGGGTTAACATACTTCCTGTTAGCATTTTCTTGACAACTGTTGTCACTTTCTTGTTCTGGTTCCTCATTCAATAACAATAACTGTATCTGATACTCTCCTGGTTATAATACAGGCAAAGCCTCAGGTTGAAGGACTG
>QTSX02002325.1:0-74090 GCA_014839935.2 Entomophthora muscae | reverse complement strand
TTTCTTACTTTACATTCAATTTGGATTCCAGTTCCTGCAATTAATATCTGAGTTTACTAGTGCCATTCAAAAGTGATTTGAAATTTGGTTCTTGGATTTGACAATCCCGCAATTTCAAAAAATATAGTAATCTTAATGAAAATGGCTGATGGATTTGAACACTTCAAATCTGATTCCAGTTAATTCATTTTGTCCATTGGAAATATGCAGTTTGACTTGAACTTTGCAAAGTGTCTATGAGTTCCCGTATTTTCAAATATTCAAATAAATACTCAAAGAATTCAATTTAATTAAAAAAAGGCCATCCCGCAAAAGTGATTCAAAATTTGGACCAAGGATTTGACAATCCCGCATTTTTACGTTCAGGTTCTGAATTTACAGTATCTGTTTGTCAATCATGAGTCATGTTACGGTCACTGCTAGTAAAACATTGTGGTATCCCTGGTCGGTACACACTGGATGATTTTCTTGGTGAACTCCTTAAGGATGGATTTAAATCTTCCCCTAGGATTTCCTCTAATGTGGCATATCCTGTTCCTGAAGCTCCCTTTTCTTGGACTGGTTAATGTAATGTTTTACTGACGTTGAGCTTCTTCCCATGCTGGTGGCTGTATAGTATACTATGGGGTCTTTAGCTCTTTTTGCTTGCTTAACTATAATAAACTGTAACTTTCCTAATTCATCAGTTATTATCTAGTTTAATGGATGTAATTTCGCAGTATATGATTGGTTAAACTAGCCATAACTGTCTCACTACTTCAAGCAATAAGATAGGTTAGATGGTAACTTACCACTAGTAGAACTGTGTAGATGGATGAACATTAATACTGTATTGGACTGCAGAATTATGGGGGACCATCCATGGATTGCTTCAGATCCATGAGCAGTATCTGAGAGGAACAAATCTAGAGTTGACTTACTGAACCTTAGTGGATTCAAGGCTTAGCGTCATCATCTATTTCCCAATATAACTCTTCCACTTTATAAAATAAACTACTTCAAATCTAACCTTATATTATTTAGTATGCGTACTAAGCAGCTTGGCTTATAGTCTTGACTCAGTCTTTAGTAAGAGATATATTGTATGCACTTAAGAGATAATAATCGCCAGTAACAACAGGACGTCTATGGCATTCACTCTCTATCCAAATAAAGATTAACTTATTAAATATATCTTTTTCATTCTCTCATGGACTGTTGTCTTCCCCCATTTTCTCCAAGCGTCAAACAGAGGCTAGTTATTTGCAACATTTTCAAATGGGAGTACTCAGACTATTGTAATTAAAACTGAATAGAACTTTGGGTTAACGCAAAAAAAACTACATTTAAAAAATGGGATGTAATTTATGGCTGTACTGTAAGTATAATCCTAGAATAACGCTGTATTTAGACAAAGTAGAAACAAACCTTGACCAAATGAAGCTAGGCTTTAGAAGCGTTTGATCCATTTTCATCTGCCTCCAAGTGTTTTTTAGATTCTAATTTTGCAAGTTTGCGATCCAAATACTTCTTGTTTGTGACTTCAACTGGGGCTGAACGAGGCCGTTTCATGATGGGGATGTAGCGACGCACATAGTTGTCACTACCACCGCCCATTATAACAGGAATGGCGGTGGAGTCAAGGTCCAAAAGCTGGGCTAATCCACCTTGACCCTGGTCCAAAACTCTCAGAACATTTGAGAAGTGATATGCTTTAGTAAGTGACTCATACCACTGAGTGTAGATAGACCGATACACACGAAGCAAAGAAGTGGTTGAAGATTGGGAATTCACTTGCCAGTTGAGTGGAATATCATAAGTACAATCAAAGAGAACAAGAGGGTAAGGACAAGCCAGTTCGTATACTGGCTTCTGTTTCAGCTGTTCAATATCAAGGAGGCTCTTAACCAATGAAGGAAGTTCAAGTCCTTGACCGATGCGAAAGAGCACTGCCATGATGCAACGAATTTGATGCCACAGAAATCCTGAACCTCGGACAAATACTTCATAGGCTCCGCTACTGATTGCCTTTGTCCCGGGATAAGATATATCTGTCGATTGAATTTGAGCTTCAAAAATATCACGCACGAATGAGGTCAGCTGCTTGCTACCATCTTGACGGCAGAAATTACGGTAGTCATGAGTTCCTACAAGGTAGTTACAGGCTTCTTTCATGCGCTCGACATCAAGTTCAGTACCATGTGTCGTAAAGAAATACTTGTAGCTACGACTTTTACAGTTGAATCTAGCGTTGAAACTAGAAGGAGCAGGAGCCCAGCTAAGCACACGGATATCCTCAGGAAGAGACTTATTGATCATATCAATATATGACAGTTCTCCGTCAACCATTAAAGGCTCGTCTTCTAGTTGTTCCTTAGATAGAGCTGAACGTAAAGAGATAACCAAGACCTGGCAAAGTCCGCTAACTCCCTTGTCAGTGCGGCCACAACGACTCAGATCAACGTTTTTGGCATCAGCAATCAAACGACAGGTCTCAAGTGCTGAAAAGATGTAGTCTTCAATAGTGGTTACTATATTTTTATTGGCATTTTTCACATCCAAAGTCATACTGTCACCCTTGGATGACTTAGCCAGTGGTAAAGCGCAAGAATTTTCGCCTTGTGAAGCAAGGCCCATATAATTCCAGCCAAGATAAAATACTTTAAGAGCTATAGGGCGACATTGATATTTGGATATGTCAAAAGGCCGGGAGACTTTTACTTTGGGTTTAGGTTTAGCCTTTGTTTTTGTTGTAGGATCTACATGCTCTTTTAAAAAAGGATCACCCACAGAAGGAGGATCAGTGTCTTTTTTACTTGTTGTAGCTTCTCCCAGAACAGAATCAACAACAGTTTTGGATAATAAAATATCTATGAGTTGCTCTTTAGAAAGCTTCTCCAGTTCATCGCGAGAATGGGTTGTTGAAGTATTTTCTATCATGAACTAAGGTCAAGAGTGAGAAAAGTTTAAAAAGAAAGGATATAATAATTAGTTCTAAACTAGGCTTCTTTTTTTGAAAGTCTTTTAAAAGAATAAAATTAAGTTTCTATTAATATAAATAAGATATTCATTAGATAAAAGCAAGATGATAACTCATTTGAAGGGATGACCCTATTTTTATAAAATTAAAAAATTTAAAGCATTAGCCAAGAATTCAAGTCCCAAGATTTTATAAACTTATGGGGAAGATTAAGATAAAAATCCCTCTATGCTTACAAAAATTCGGCACGTGACAAAGCAGATATGGCTTTGCAAATAAAAACAAACTAAAAGGCAAATTTAGAAGGTATAAAGTTGGGTCTCCAAAAAAGTTTGCTTCAAAAGAAGCTATTATGCTTTACATCTAGGGCTGTGGTAGATTAGAAAACGTATGATTACAGTATTTATCGTAATCAGCGCGTCTCATCTGTCATGTTTTAGCATTTCAGATTCCCCTTTACCTACGGGTATCCAAATTTTAAATTTAAAAAACAGTTATGGACGGCTTTCTTTTTTCTGGACGAGCCATAGTTTACATATTTTTTAATATTTTTTATTTTTGAATCTCACTTGAAATTAAATTCTTATATTGTAAAATTTTAAAGAGAAAAACAATTAAAAGTTATTTTTTTTAAAAATCCAAAAAAACATCCACAGGAGGATGTGTACGGCTACAAATCCGGAAAAATTGTGGCCTGGACAATTTTCCTGAATTGTTTCCTGATCTGAGACGGATGGCTGCTTTATAAAAAAGCAGCTATTGTTTCATATCTGCCACAGCCCCATTTACATCCTACTCATAAAGAACAATACCATCTTGGAAATAGTATCTCAACTTAATTTTGAGAAGGCATTTTTGAGCTTGGATTAAAAAATGTTCAATTTATGATGAGGCAACATATGGAAGGGAAGCAAGAAAAAATAGAAAAAATAATTTTATTGAATAATAGATTTGTATTTCAAGATAAAGATATTGTGGCTTGATCCTACTAATGTTCAAGGATCAAATATGAGTGAGAATGATAACATGCTTAATCTTTATGTGACTGAACTATCTTTACAGAAAAGGGAAGGATGAGAATCATCAAGGATAGAAATTGTAGGGATTAAATCTACTCCTTTAACAGACCTACTTCCTGATAGCCTGCCAGGTATCCTGTAACCCTGCTACCTGCTCCAGTCCCTGAAGAACTGTTGTTGGAACTAGGCCCAAAAATCACATCTATGCAAAACCTCCCTTGCTTAGCCTATCAAGTGAATTGATCAACTGAGAGGACCAACCATTAAGAAAGTGCAGTAGACCCATCTGGTTGAGAAGCTGAAGGTTAAAGGAAAATAAGCCCCTTACTTCCAAGATTTGGGGCTGAGGTGTGATATGGATTCAAAACTCAAATACAGTTAACCTAAATGTGATGAATACAGATAAGCAGACTCTGTAGGCACAGACTATTGGTGACCATAATAAAGGGTTTTCTTAATCAAGGTTGATCAGTGCTGTTTGGTTTTTTGCATTTTGTCTTCTTTTGGATGCTCATAGAAGGGACACTTATGAGTAGTGTGTCACAAATGACAAACTCCTGTTAACAATGCTCATGGAAGAATCTCAGCTACGGGATTTGAACCCCGACACCCTGTGGGCCGCCAGTCCGCAGGCCCAGCTGCCTGTATGTTTCTGGGCTCAAACCTGAACCAAATATGTCTTTGGTGAAGCTCCTGATGCCCATCAACCTAGAGTCACTAGAGCCTATGCCTATCCTGCAAAAGGATCCTGTTAGTCCCGCCAATGAAAGTGCAGGCTTGGCCAATGATCCCAAGATAACTGGGGCCACCACAGCTGAGAAATTGCAGAAACTTCCTGTAGAATGTGGGCCGCCTGAGGATGACCAATCCTGCAACTTGAAAAGGGAATTTGAGTCTTCTCATTTTGACCCAGCCAATGAAATATCTCCTGTACAAGATGCCACAAAAGGTTGCCTGACCCTGGTAGACGGTATCACCCAGCCCAAGGAGAATTAAAAAAGTTTTCCCATGGTAGTTGGGCATATTTATACCCTGGGCTATCAGGAAGTTGCCCATTGCCATTCTTGCAATAAAGTGATATGAATTTTTGGTTCAACCAGGTCATTACATATTTGATTTTAGTTCTATTTCATTTGCATACTAACCTCTGCGGCCTTGTTTCCCATGTCCAACAACCCCAAGAAACCACAGACTGTCTGCCTGAGCTATATTGTCCACCTGGAGCACCCTTTGGCCCAGTACATTACACAGAACATCCTCCCAACCCAGCATATTCAGAGTTCACTCTGGAAGAAATCCTGATTTACGGCCCTGAAGCCAGAACTCGAGAGAAATAGAGCTTACAGTTGTGAAGGAACTTGGATCACTGTGCTGCCTTTGCTATTTTGCGACAAATATAACTACCTGCCCGCATATTTGGTACTTATGACCCCTTGGCCCAACCACCCGCAAGAATGCATTGCCATTAGTGAGTCCACTTCAATACAACTATTTGGAGTGATGTATATCACCCTTACTGGGCTCATGGATTTCATGGTCCCTTCCAACAGGCCCTGGGTGTCACAGTAGGTTCCATCATGCCGGGAATTATCCACCCAAGTAGGAAGGCTCAAAAAGCCAGAAAACCTTTATCAAAATTGACCAAATTAACATATTTAAGTCAAATGGTTGATTGAAAATGGGTTACAGCTGCTCCAGTCTGTCAGCTGAAACCAATTCTCCCTTGCAAATTGATGTTGATAAATTGTTGTAATTTGAGGGTCACCTGATACAAGCTTGTTAATCAGCATGGTTGTCAGAAATTGGTCACACAAGGGTTCTTTGCAGCCTGGACCAGATACTTACTTGACAATGTGGAAGGAATAGGAGGCCAGGATCCAGGTGGTATTGCTTAGTCAATTTTTGATATATATTGAATAATTTTCACTTTTTCAACTCTAAGAGTTGAGTCCTCCCAAAATTTTACTCAATAAAAATCATCTATCCCTTGTTCTAATTTACTTTTCAAAATGCATCCTGTGGTTGAGTTGTTACGCTACATCCCCTACAATCTGATTCTCAGCCAGATCATTACTGGAAGATGGGGCCCTGCAGTTGGAACTTTGTTGTTGGTGCCGCCCAATGTTCATTTCACGCCAGCCAATCTATAAGCTCCCTCCCATTCTGGAAACTGAAAATTGTGTTGCCTCCCAATGTCCTCAATTTTATCCTGAAGACACTTTGATGCTTTCCCAGACAATTCATCTTGGGCTACTTTGGTTAGGATTAATTGTTCTACCTAATCCTAGTATTTGTAAAGATCCACCAATTGGGGGAGTATTTTAGCAAAATAAAGGACCAAGTTTGCGACTTGGAAGCCTGTGAGCGCCGTCACAATTGGATAGACCGTCATCATCAATTGAAAGACTTTGGTGTGTATGTTATAGCGTCCAAAATTACCCGCAAAATACTTAAGTATGTAGTATATACAGGTGTATATGGCTACGGACTGGGTGGAGTGGGGTGATACCAGTGTGGGCCAGGAGTACTGCTTAGAGGAGTTTAGCTGCGCCAGCTCCTTGTAGAAATACTTGCCAGGTGGTTTGTTGAATGGCCCATGCTGGTGATTATATTGGTGGCCCCCAATCCCTAGGCAGGCTGTGAGAACAGCTGAGAAGATTAGATGATTCATCTTCTGATCCTGGGGAAGGGCAGACAAAGCTTAGTGTCTTGTTTTTAACTTCTGGTAGGTAAAGTTTAAATTGATTTATGTGATACTATTGAGGGGTAATTTCACTCAATGATAGCACAAGCTATCATCAAGTGATTTGGCTTTATTATATACTATCATCTTTGTGGGGCATGAATAATGTAAAACACTGGACAGGGAACCCCAAACACTTGAGGTTGTCTGGAATTCCCTTTTGAGAGAGGAATTGGAAGTGGTGTGCAGGCAATGAATTATTACTTCTGGGCTTGCATTGGTTTGGTGTATCATTGGATGCTTTCATGCATCCAAATTTTACTTCTGCAGTTAATGCAGGAATGGTTGGGTTGGGCAGCTTGTCAGCCCCTACCAAATTTGGTAGATTCTAAATTTGGGCAGCAGTTCCCCCTCCTTTTGGGTTTGGGGAAATTGCCTTTTTGGGTTTCCCATTGAGAAATTTCCCCATCTGGCGGGGTGGGCGGCCCTGCCATGGGGGGTGCACTGTCCCCTGCCAGCTGGCTGGCGGGCGCGCGGGGGCAAGCTGTCAGGCTCAGCGTGCGGCCAGGTATAAAACCTGTCTTTCTCAAAAACACATTTTTTATTTTTCAAACCTTTGGCCCGGCGTTTTGCGCCAGTTTCCCCAATCAAGGGGAACTGCTGCAATTTTTTATTTTGCTCTTTGAGCTTGATTGCAGACAAAAGATTATCCTGACCCAAGGTGTTGTCAGGAATATTCCTGAAAGTATTACAATTGGAAATTTTACAAAAATATATCTGAAGCCATGTTGATGTTTAATCATTAATTTTATATGGATTTGGGTGGTAATTCCCCATCACTTAGAAACAGCTTCATACTATCCCGCAATTTCTGTCACACTGGGCCATCTTAGGCAAATACTTATCCTATATTGTAAAGTTAGCTCCTATCCTATGATGGGCCCTACCCTCCAGGCCTGTGGGCTGTCCACCTGCAAAGTTCTCAGGAACCCCCCATGGGATAGATCCCTGACATAGTGTGCAAGAAAATAAGTGTGCCTGGTAATAGATATGTCATGTAGTATTGAAAACACAAGACCACCTGGGGCTATAATATAGTTTGGATGCCCAGTCACAATGATTGGTTTTTTATTATACCATTTCATTTTAAGTATCTTATAGAAGAGACACCTTTCAGGAATGTCATTTTTATCCTCCTAAAACCTAAGGGCTGGGACAGGATTTGAACCTTGGTCAAGACTGTCCTTGGGTTGTCAGCCCTGGGGACCAGGGGACTGCCCACCTATGTTTTTTGGGATCAGATCCCCTCCAATTTTAACTGCAGATATCATTAAAACTGAAGGAACCAAGATTGAACCCCCAATGGTGGTGCTCACCAAAGGACCTAACCAATTTCTTAATGAAGGCAAAGAAACCTAATCATTGTTCTGATGATCCTGATATTTTCACCAGTAATAAATCATAAACCTGCTCCTGAAGGAAGCACAAACCAGCAGGCTGCCCCTAAGAGTATTGCTCCAGAACAGAAGGTTGTGCTACCCTTTTGGAAGATTCTAACCAATAAATACCTGTCCTGCACCAGTACCATTTTGCTGCCCCAAAACCTGGGCAACCCACATATCCAAATTTTTATTTCCCAACTATCTTAGTCCTAAACATTAGAATAAAAGACTTGTAGTGGGGTACTATATGAGCCCTCAGACCCTGCACCAGACTTTATTGCCGTTTTTGAATACAGGTTATGAGATATCAATTTCTCAACTATTGCTGTATTTTATCTTAGTAGTATGCCAGTATAACTCTAATCCTTATGGCTCATCTGCCCCCAAGGTTTTTGTCCTCTGGGTGCTCCATACAGCTCTGTCCACTTCACAAGTACCCTTTGAAACCCAAATACCAGGGACATACCTCCAAAAACATACTAGCAAGCACCCCTTAGCCCAACTAAAGAGTTGTCTATATATAATATAAGGGGCCCTTGGTTTACCAATGACTCTGACTGTTAAAAGATAAATACAGCTTCCTCCTTGACTACCAACTATAAATGGAGCCACCTCTCACCTCCAAACTGATGCCTGCATTTGCCTCTGAACTCCCCCTAGATAACTCTAATAGGCGGTTTGGAATAAGTTACATCACTTCTATAGGATGATTTAAACTATTATCCCAGCTTCTGGCCCACGGTCTTGGGTAGGAAAATCCATGTCATACTTCTTTAAGTTAGCACTAATCTTATATTAGGCTCTGCTTGCCCAGTCTGAGGCCTGTCCAATCCCAGAAAATGACAGGCCAGCCTCCCAGGGTTGATTGCCTAATAATACCTATATGTACAAAATGAGGATGAAAAGCCTAAGACCACCACTGGGTAGATATTAGGGGAAATATCTGCCAAACCCAATGGCCTGGGGTACTTGTGAAGTGTAGTTGGTTACTCTATGATTAAAGCCCAGGCTAACTACATTTGTGATGAAGGGGAAAGAGATACTAAGTTTATCAGCCCATGTAAGGAGTAGATGAAGGGACCCATCATGATATTATGTGATGATTGGAAAATATCTTCTAGGCTGTCATTGCTGTTAGAAAAGCTCTTAAAGTCCTGAGGAAATATCAAAAAACATCTCAAAATTTCTCCAAGATAGTTGCTACAATGATGAAGCTGAAAAATCCTTGGGTAAGCACTTTCCAGGTGCTTTTCTACAATAGCAAAACATTAACACTTGCTAGTGAAACATTGATACTCCTATTTAGGTTTAAGAGAAAATGTTTGAATGTAAGCAAAGAGCTTCAAAATAGTCAAAAATATAATTGGTTGATTTTATGGCCTGTTCTGCTTGTGTTTGGTTGGTGGAAAATACTAAAGCTTAGAAAAATAGTAAAAACAATGTAGCAGGAAAGATCTTTTGTTTTTAGTAAGGTACAACTGAAATATAATACTATGTTATAAATAAGGTAGCAAGAAATTTCAAAAGCTTTCCAAATAAATTTTCTAATGAAGAACCAGTTGAAACAAGGAGCTATATATTTTCAATCAGGCATAGGCTAAAAGGAGGTGTAAGAGAGATAAAGAGGGACATTGTTGAAATTTAGACTGTTGGTGTTAATATTAGTTTAGTAATTAGTTCCCTAATTGTGTTTCTTTCACTATACTTGAATAACAGTGTGACAATCCACATGTTTGGTGGTTTGCAGGCGGGGCTAATGTTGGCCAAGCAAAAGTTTGGTTGTTTGTTGCAGGTAGAAGCCTAGTAGGGAATGATGGCTACTAGGGATAGTAAGGCCTAGCTAGTAGGTGTAAAGACTACTAGAGGCAGATGTTGCCTCCACCCAGAAGAAGATATTGGCTGCTGTGGGCTAGAATTCTTCACCTAGCAGGGAACTGTGGCTGCAAAAGGGTGAAGAATGATATAGCTAGCAGGGAACTTTGTCTGTTTGAGGTGGAGAAGGTTTTGGACCCCTGGCAGGTAACACGGGCTGCCAGGGAGGGGAAGAGCTCTGAGGGCTCTACGTACCCTGATACACTTACAGGAGGTCTGTGAGCAAACATCCTACCTAACAAACTGGTAGGGTGTCCTTGTTTATGTCCCCATGGGAGCTTTGGGGGGAACCCAAAGTGAGCATTGGAGGGCATGGGTTTGCTCAGAGGTGTCATCAAGGTGGTTTGCTTGGGGAAGCAAGCTGCAGAACTTGGTGTGATCAGGCCTCTGGGAAGTAGAGCTGATTACTCTGCAACTTAAAGCCCAGAATTAATCACTTAGGTGAGTAAAAAAACAACATAGGCTTTGAGGATCTATGGTTGGATGGCCTAAGTGGAGTGCCACTTGCGAGGGCCCAGTCAAACACCAGTTCAATATAGACTCATGCCTGGGTCTACAGGTTCTGGTAACGGGGACTGAGATAAAGAACCAAGGTGGTTCACAGAATCAACAGAGAAGACTGGTGAGAGGAACTGTTTGATCACAGAGAAGGCTAGTTGAAGGACTGTTGGTTCATATTGAAGTTTGAAACCAAAATGGTTCATTGTGCAGGTGGAACCAAAGAGGTTCCTAGTGAGGATAAGTTGAAGGGCTAAGAGATCATGATGCAGGAGTAGCTGGTCATGATAAAGGAGTAGCCAGAGGACTGATAAGCTGTTGAAAGACTGTAATAAGCTGTTTGTTGTCTAAGATGGACTGATTGCTGGTTAAGCTGAAGAGCTGGGATATGAGCTGGCTGAAGGATCAGAAGATGATGATGAAGAACTGGTGGTCAGGAGAAATGAGCCAAGATTTTGCTGAATCAATTTGCCAAGGTGGTAAAATGTGGAATGTTTTGCCTTGGTTTAGTATTAAAATCAAGAAGGAATGTGGATAGAAGTGTGGGTAAGATATTTATTTATTAAGTTCCTAGGATAGATGAAGGTATATTGCTATAAGAGCTGGATACAAAGTTGTTTTGGTGGGATGTTTTCCTTGGATTTTACAATATTTGTAAGTATATGAGGAAAACGTTGAAGAGTTCCAATAAAACAGTTTAAATAGTATTCTACTATTTTAAGGGGTTCAGGTTGAATGCAGGAAAAACTGGTGCTGGAATAATGGACCATTTAACGCTTTGGTGCACGAAGAGTTGTCAATTTGAGCGGTTTGAGCTGTGGAAATTATTTTCATAGTTGTATCCCGGTGGAATGTCAGAAATGGTATATTTCTGCGCTCTGTATCCATTGGCTGAGTTCTGGAAGGTTTCCTGATGAAAATGATTGGTTGGAAGCCAAAAGCTTAAAGTATAAGCAAGAAAATAGTGAATTAATACTTTAAGCTTTTGAGAAAGTAAGTATGTAGACTTAAGTTATTATAGAAAAAAGTGAGCAGCAATGGTTTAAGCTTCTGAAGAAAGCCATTTTGAAGGCAGAACCGTTGGGAAAAGGACACTATAAGAAGGTGGCTGGCTGGAAAGTTACAGGGTCTTTTGGAGGTCTTTCTGGGTCTTTGACAGGATCTTTCTGAGGCTTTTTGGATTTCTGCCAAGAGGTTTTTGTAAGCCTTTTGATCACCAGCAGGAGCTTAGTTGTACTTATACAAGTGGAATCACAAGGCCACTGGAGCTATAAAGAGAGCTGAAGCCAACAATAACGGAGCAGGAGCCCAAGAATAAGAAGCTGGATCCTAAGCGCGGCACTGGAGTCCAAGTTTAAGGTGCTGGAGTCCAAGATTAAGGTGCAGGAGTCCAAGAACAAGTACAAGGAGTCCAAGATATTGTTGGAGGAATCCAAGTATTGGCAAATCCATATTGTTTCCTTGACCCCCCGGGCCATACACCAGAAGGTTTCTAAGGGGATCTTCCTTCTGGGAATGAATAAAAGCCCATTTTGACCCCTATACATATTTCTGAGATACATTTTCCCTTACTAGAGAATGACAATCCATTCCAGCCTGTCCCTGGCTATGATCCAGGACACACTTTAGGGACTGGTGGACAGGAACCCCACAAACAGGGTAGTAAAAACCTAAGTAAGGATTGAACAATTGATCAAAGAGTAAAAACTGGTCTTTATTTGATAGATCAAGTAAGTATATATAATATGATTATCAAGTGGCTCAGGCAACAGGGAATTGAAGGAATTATGAACCACAACATGCATAACAAGGAAGTAATAATATATCTGCAAATATAAACAGTAGGTCAAGAATTTAATTGGATTCTTGCAGCTTCCCTTAAGGAGAATAATTGAGTTAGTGCCAACAGGTGTGCTAAGTTTGTGGAATCAATACCAAGAGCAATTCCAGAGTTTTTTTATTGATTGAGGATTACAACTAATATTTTTTAAAACTACATTATGTGGTATGTTGTCCCTTAATAATTGATTGGACAATCACTTGATCACACTGTTGATTAACATCAAGTTTATTGTAACTTCAGCTATGGTGTGGTGATGGCTGTTATACGCTTAACTCAATTACAACCTATTTATTACTAAAGACTAAGCTAAGATAATTATTCTGCTTAAAGCATATAAATAAATGTATAGTTAATGTAATATCAATTCTAGATTTAATAATACAAGGGAAGAGTTATATAGGGTTTTTTGATTAAACTTAAGCCACTGATCCTCTGATCATACTTCAACTCAGATCATATTAATTCTCAGCCCATCAATCAGTATGATTGTTTGATGGGCTAAATAACCCTCTGAGGTTATGACCCATTGGTCAACCAGACTAGTTGTTCATCTGAACTACAGGGAATTTGACCCTTCACACTAGAGCCTAATTAATAGGAGGTATTGACATCAGTAATGGCTAGTTTATACTAACCACTTTAAAAAAGTTATTATTTACATTGACATTATGTCGTGTAATCTAATAGAACAAGGCAGAATACAACAGGAATCTAAGTTTTTTACACTGGGTTGTGAAGAAGATTAGAAAGCCAAAATCAGCACTGATAGGTTGATGCCAATTTATAGTAATAAGGACTTTAAAGCCATATATTGGTGAATCTTTAAGAGGATATTAAAACAGCACAACAGTTTGATAATGCAATAAACTATAATATAAGGTTAACAAGAGAATCATCCTTTCTATATTGATAGATATTCCTTCAAATCTGCTGTAATGATCAATATTGTGGGCTGTTTTGCAGGAAAAGGCTAGGATTGGCTAAATAAGGATTGGTTGTCTAAAAAGAAATATATTTGATTTTTTTTATTGATTTACCTGGTCTTGGTGATTAGTGATGGTTTGGTATGCCTTGGGGTGTTAGTAAGATGGCCCCTTGTTAATGGTTTTTAAGGATAGAAGTAGTTCTCTGGCATATTTATACCAAGGGGTAAAGGCATGCTTACATCAGATGGGCTTTAAATTCAGCTAGGTCTTCCCCTGGGATAGATATGCTTAGGTAGAGTTGAAGTCCTAATACCAACTGGGATGATAGGGAAATTGGGTTAATTTAGCTAGGAAGTTATCTCAGCCATGTTGGTTCCAGTTGCACATGTACAGGAGTGGCAGGATAGGCCCGAAAAGTCATGTATACAATTGGGGCTATCCTGACCAGATTGTTGACTGCAGTTGCCAGGACTACCAACTACCAGTGTGGGGTACAACCTGATTAGCTAACCCCAACACTGTTATATGAAAAGCCCCAGTTTTGTATGATGAAGGGATATTAAACTATTCATCATTTTAAAATTGACAGAGTAATACAATAGACTTTGAGAGAAATAGAACAACTAGTATTCATGTACTAGATGAATGATAGGTTGGTCAAATGACTCCAGGTTATAAGTCTAGTCAGTGTTAAGCTTGATCATCCAATCAGAAGTTAATATTGGCTAAGATTAAAGATATATCAATACAAGCCTAATAGAATCCTGGTGTATTGTGACTGTAACCAAATATCCCATGCCTATATAACTCTCTTACTTGCTAACAAATAAAGGTTGATTATTATATATTATACAGTTTATTATACATACTAAATTTTGAAGATACATCTTGACTTAGTCTTTAGTAATTAGTATAAGTTGTAATAACAAGTTCAGCAACATTAAAACTAAAACCTACTCTATTGAAATTACAACACTAAGTTTTCTGAAGTCTTGTATGATAAAAGGCCTCTGTTGAGGGGGGTAAAGTAGGGGCTTTAATCATAGGCAATATGAGCTAGTCTCCTAGTGTGGTAGGGGGTAACCTGGATGTTGGATTCTTGCGCAATGTAGCAAGAAGGAGATGACTTCAACAAATATTGATCCAGCTCTTTGAAAGAGCTTAAATGTTGGCAAAGCTAGAGATGGCAACTGCTATTGTTTGCTAACATTAAAATAATGGTCACAACCTAAGCATGGAATCTACTAGACCGGGATTGGATGCTGGGGAAATCTCTTTAAAATTGAGGTCAGATCACTTAAGATTAAAAACATCACACTCAAAAGTACTTACTTAGAGCAAGATGGTGATAAATATATTGATAATAAAGGTGTTAGGTACACATACCCTTAAGCGGCTTATATAATCTCAAAGGATATCTTGGCCTATCCACACTATTTTCCACAGCTTAGGTTAGAGGTTCTGACACCTTTGAGGAATTGAGCGCCTTTGTATTGCTTGGTATTGGAGCCAATTTCACAGGACTAGTTTCAGAAGAAGCTATTTTATCCACGATTCTAGATTGCGGGAGACTCAGTCCATCTGGCTCAGTTGTAGAAGATGGGGTTGACTTACTTGCAGAGCCAAGAGATTCACCCAAAGACTCAGAGTGTATCAACTCTCCAACACAGTTCATCTGGCTTAGTCTTGAAATGTAAGGGACCCTCTTTATAGAGGAGAATACAGTTGGGGAATTGAACAAGGGTGCATTACTCTCTACAAAAGGAGATAGCTCTTCAAGATATAGGGTAGAAATTGGGTGAGGACTAGGGAAGCACAAGGTAGCTGCCCCCTGAGACAGGATACAAGGCAGGAACAAGGAGAGCCAGATGGTGACTATGGACCACAAATAGGGGATTCCAATCATCTGAACAAGGAGAAACTAAACTCTCAAGTGAATAATAGGGCAAGATTTCTTTATTGTAGAAATAAATGTTAATTTAACAATTAACTTGGGATTTGGATGGGAGTTCTTATACTAGGGGGTGGAATTGGGAGTACAGACTTAATGAGTTTGAAACCCAGATGTAATAATTCACATGCAGTGGCAGGAATCATGATGCAGGCTATTTTTGGATGCATTATAGTACTGAGTTCCTTATAGGTTTTACTTGCATCTGTATTGCTGTGATGCATAAGAGCAATTAATTGACAATTAATTGATTAGCAGTACCATAGACTATCTAAATTTTAAAGTTGAAAGAGGCCTTCATTTATTGGATAAAGGTTGTCAGGGAAGTGATTCATGACATGAAAGATGATTTCAAATCATTCACAGAGTCAATAGGTTTACCCAAAGACTTGGAGTGTATTGACTCTCTGACACTGGAGGAAGTTCTAAACAGTGGGTATAGTAAACCTCCAGATCTGGGGCGTGAGCAGTGGTGGTCAGGTATGGGGAAGGAGACCCTGGCAGCAAGGGATAGGCAGTGCACTGCAGTTGGGAACACATAAAGAAGCAAATGATATATATAAGTTTCCTATGATATTGTCAGGGATCCAGCCTGTGGGGGATTCCGGGAAACTTGCAGGCAGACAGCCTGCAGGCCTGGCAGGGAGGGCCCACCACAAGATTGGGGCCAACTTTACAATATAAGATAACAATTTGCCCAGGATAGCCCAATGTCTGCTGGCAGGTACCATAGAATCTATCAAGCCGGTAAGAGTGATGTACATCACTCCAAATATCTGAGTGGAAGTGGATTCATTGGCAGCAACAGATTCTTGCGGGTGGTTGGGCTGCAGGGTGAGAGGCGGAGTCATTGAGGCCAAATACACGGGCAAGTGGTTGTACTTGTCACAGAATAGCAGGGGAGGTATAGTGATTTTGTGGCCTTCCCTGTAAACAGTCTCGGTTTCTCTAGTTATTGCCTCAGGGTTGTAGATTAGGATTTCTTCTAGGGTGAACTCTGAATACACTGGGTTGGGGGGGGGTACTTGGTGAAATGTACTGGGTTGTAGAGAGCTCCTGGTGGACAATAAAGGTTGGGCAGCTGGTCCGCGGTTTCTTGGGTTTATAGATGTGAGGTGCAGAACTGCGGGAGATAGACTGTAAATGAAATAGAACTAATATCAAATATGGAATAACCTGGTTGAACCAAAGGTTCATGTCACTTTATTGCAAGAATGGCAATGGGCAACTTCTTGGCAGTCCAGGGTATAAGTATGCCCATCTGTCATGGGAAAACTTTTACAAATTTCTTTGGCCCAGGTGTTACCGTTTACCAGGTTATTCCAGTCCTTGGTGGCATTCATTGTGGGAGTTATTTCATTGGCTGGTTCAAAATGAGAATACTTAAGTTTCTTTATTGGGTTGTGGGATTGGTCATCTCTGGGCGGCCTGCATTCTATAGGAAGTTTCTTTGTTTCCCCTTCCGTGGTGGCCCAAGTTATTTCAGGATCTATGGCTAGGACTGCCCGCTGATTGGTTGAGTTAACAGGAACCTTCAACGTGGGGAGAGTTGATGTGGGTGATTTTGACTCATCAAGCCTTAGAGGATTTCCCAAAGTCAAATCCTGCTCTGGTTAAAGCCTGAAAATCTGCGGGCAGCCGGGCAGCCCGCCAGGTGTCAGGGTTCAAATCCTGTAATTGAAGTTTTCCAGTAAGCATGGTCAATAGGAGTTTGTCACTTGTGACAGATATAGTAAATCCCTGTAAGACAAAGGGGCTCACACTGCATAGACTTTCATTGAGAGGGTGCCAACAATGAGGAAGGCTTCCCTCCTTCTTTCTTTATACTTGCTAAAGGGGCATTGATCTCTTGTGCTACCAGTTGGCTGATGGCATTGTTATCAGGGGCATGCTATTCATGATTGAAAATGGGCCCAGTTGCATGCACAGGGGCTGGAGCCTGGCTTGTGCTTAAGCTGTGACACACATGACTTCTAGCTGGTGTGGTGTTGCACCAATTAGGATAAGCTGCAACAGATCAACTTTCTGAATGCACAATTGATTGATTGCTCTCCCATTTAGGGTTCCCAGTACTTTTGAGATTCAGCTTCTTCCATACATCTGATTTCCCAGGTTCACGGCATACAGGCCTTGCAAATCCTGGGCCGCTGGAGTTTTTCAAGGTTGGTCTTGCCAAAAGGAAGTTGTTTGCCACTGGATTCCACAGATCCATGGAGATGTTGACAAGTGAATTTTCAAGGGCACCACAGGCCCTGAACAAAGGGGATAAAGTTTCTCTGCCCATGACTCATGGTTAGCTTTAAGGAGGCCTTACTGCTACTGTGCAAGCATGGATGACCCAGGATCATTGTCAGGATGGCTGTCCAGACATTCAGCTGCCAAATTTGATTAATGGGAGGTAACTGGAAAACAAATGTGGTGATCTGGGCCTGAAAGCTCAAGCTATCCACTTGGGCTATTACAGACAGTAGGAATGCCTTAATAAATTTCTGCTTTCTACAACCTAGGTGGGGGACACTATGGGGGTGTAGCCTAGGTGGGGGTTGCTAATTTAGGCATAGTTAGATGGAGGCTACTGATCTGGACCCTCAAGACATAGCCTAGGTGAAGAAACTGATGGCGGATCAAGGTGATACCTAATTAGGGTTGGGACAGGCACCAAAATCTACACAATTGGTTTTGTGACCAAGCTTTGATTGGCACAATGGGTTGTGTGACTTTGTCAGTTGAGCGCAATTCATTTTGTGACCTTCATGTCATATCAAAATTCATGCATATTGGTTTTGTGCTTTTAGGGAGCAGTACACAATTTCAACTGCCACATTTTGTGCCCTGCTCCAAAAGTCACAAAATAAATCTGCATGAATTGTGATGTGATCAAGCACAATCTCATGTGGTTTTGTGTTGTGTCCAATCATAAGTATGTAAGCTATCCCTTTCAATTGAAGTAGATATTTATAATATTTTGATTGGTATTTTAATATAATTATCTAAAGCAAACTGTGGTACAACCAAATCTATCATTGTGAGGTAATGGAAGGTAAAGCTTTAATAAATTCAATTTAAAAAATAAAGTCCCACAACTGAACTTCCTCTAATTTTATATCCAGTGCCTTGTACAAAGTGACATCATCTGTTTCACCCTTGAGAACCATTCTAATTTTACATCCTGTGCCCCTTCACAAAATATGATCATCTGTTTCATCCATGAAAACCACCCTCCTTTTATATTTTGTGATCTACACAACGGAGTGAGGCACAAATTGTGGCCCACTCCAAAAGTTGTGGCACAAAATCACATGGATTGTTTTGTGAACCAATCCAAAACATCCCAAAAAATGGGTTTGTGATACTGTGATTGCACAATTGCTGTTTCTGTCCCTTCCCTATATCTAATAGATACCCTGGGTGGTAAGCTGTTATTATAAGCTCAGAAAAGTCTGGGGAGATGTTGACAAAGGCCGCTCAAGGCTTCTCCACAGCAGGCAGCTCAAGAATGAGGAGGCAGAATGGGTTGGGGAGCGCCAAGAAAAGCCCCACCAACGTTTCTCCAGGGACAAGCTGATAGAGAACCAGAAGGCCAAGCAGGTTAGGGACCACCTTGTCTTGGGTTCACTGCTGAGGCAAGATCAAAGGAAGATTTTGAAGGGAGCACAGGTAAACAGGTCAACCCAGGATCTCCCATGGGAAACTGTTTAGTTTTATCATGGCAAACCATTGCAGGAAGCAGAGGGTCTGTTTGGGCGCCCAGCACAAAATTTCAATGGGTCAACTGGAAACAATTATTTTCTATTTGAGCTTTGAAAAAACCATGAAGAAGGCAAGGCAGTTACAATGTTCAAAGATGAAGAGCATTGATGGGGTTAGCCAATTTTGAAGCCTTTTCTACCAATGGTTCTTAACTGGTATAACCACCTGAAGCCTGATGAGCTTGCTCAGAAAATGCAGGGAATGCCTTGAGATCAGTTACAGTAAGGTTTGGAAGCTTATTCTATCATAGAAGAACAGGAGGGCAGATATTCTAAGCCTTTGGAAGGACCTACTTAAATGGAACTCTATCCTAAGGCAAAGTGGGCTATATAAAGGTGGTTGGCTGAATAAGAGCTGGAGGCATAGAGCTGTTGAAAGCTGGCAATTTTGAATCCTTCCCAGGGTTAAAACTTAGTAAGGCCTCATCCCAGCACAGCAGGCATGAGCTGGCAACCCCCAAGACGTTCCCAAATGAGCAGTTGGCCCCTAAATTCTGCAAGCAGCTGCATCTCAGAAGGTCTTGAAGGGGATCTCACCTCTGTAAATCAAGGCTTTCACAGCCCCCTGTATTTCTTAGCAGTAGCGCTACTAAACCCTCCTTCTATATCTTCTACCCAAACCTGTAACCCTGGTGCCTCTACAGGTTTCTTAAGCGGCTGCAGAGCGCAGAGCAAACCAGTTGATGGCAAAGAAACAGGAGTAGCAGAGGCAGCAAAGCGGAAACTTGAGGGCAGGGTTATCTAATCAGAGGCACCAATAGATATCAACCAAGGGACGCTAGGAAGGAGCTAAAATATCCAGCCAATCAAGGAGACTGGGCCAGATCCGTAACCACGCAGCCTTACAAACCAGCTTGCTGATCCCTCCATTTTTGAAACCAGGGCCCCAAATCAGCCCAGTGGCCACAGAAACCGTGGGTTTTATGGCACTGACCCTGCGGTACCCCATAGGCAGGTACACCAGGAGGGTGTCAGGAATGACAATTTGGATGCTCCTAAATCTCAAAATACTGTCATGCCCTGCCCCAAAGGGCAGGCTCTTTGATTTATTAACTTTTATATTTTTTCATTTGGTTTAAATTCCAGTATTTTAATATTTGGATTTTTGAATTTGAAAGTTAATATTTAAGTATTTTAAATTCATTACCTTGTTTTTGTTTTTGCTATTTGCCTTCAAATTGTTGTTGTTGTTTTCCTTGCTCTGCTGCTATCTATCTTTTATATATATTTCTACTTTAAGGTTAGAAATTTTTCATCTATCCTTACCGTTCAAACTCCTGCTTACGTCTTTGCTGCTCTCTCCCCAGCTTCAACGTGCTGATCAGCGTATAGTGCTGGCTTCTGTTTCCCCTTTTCTGGTTCTGGTTCTGGTTTTTCCAACTTCTCCGGTTGCTCCTGTTCTTGGCTGCTTTCCCCATGACTATCATTATGCAACTTTCAGAGACTTGCTTCTATAAATAAAGAGCTTGTGAAGAGTAGGCTTTAAGCCAAAAAGCTAAGTGATTTCTTCCCCTTCAATTTTATCTAATTTTAACTTGAGATCTTAATTTTTAGAAATTTATACATTTTTATTAGTTTCATTTCAAAGTTTAGCTTTTTTCTTAAACATAAGGAGCTTGTAAAACAACAAGCCTTAGGCTTGTTGTATCCATTGTTTTCCCTTAATGAAGCATTCAATAGTTATATGTACCAATTTGTGGATGGAGAATATCCTAATATTGACATTCCCTTAGTTACAAATTGTTCACTATTAAATATTTTATTTTATCTTATTTGCTTAGGGTTTTTACACTCAATTACTACTTTTGTGACACAATATAGGTTTTTGGCAGGGTTTTGTAAGATTATCTTACAGAAAGTTCCTATGTTTCTATATCTTTTAAATTTGAATCCTAATGCCTTGCATGCCCTAGTCTATAACCTTGCGCCATTATGGGCAAGACCTTACAAATACAGAACCATAGTCAAACCCTGGACAAAACCCTTTGCGGACCACCAGACCCATGAGCTGGGAACCCAATAACCCACTACTTATTGATAAAGTTGTTACTAGCCCGTCAGGACCCAAACCCTTAGCTGTCCTGCAGGATTCTGCAAGCAAACTGCCAGTGCATGATGCCAAGAATTTCCCTGAGGTGCCAACACCTGACACTGGCAGTTTGCTCAGTAAAATGCACAAGTTTCTCCATGAGAGTTATTCCAAACTCCCCCAAAGTCCCAGGGGAGGCACTGAACCTGAAGAGGCACCCAATACCTAAATTGACAAACAGAAGGATTCAAAGTCTTCTCATCCCAAAGCAGCTAGTGGCAAACCGTCAGCGCCAAGCGCCACACAGCCATCTGAGACCCCCAATGCCAACCTGCCCAAGCCCAGCAAACCCAACCAGGAAGTGAAGCCTGGAAGTGTGGTATAAATACCTGCCAGGCCAAGATCAACCCCCATTGTCATTTTTAAATAAAGGTTATGAGATATTGGTTTCCCCAATTATTGCCGTATTTTATTCTTGTCATCTGCCAGTTAACTCAAAGATCATCTGACCCCCCTGCCAGCTATGTAATGCCTACCAGGTGATATCTTTGGTCCTGTCTGTTTCACAGAGTACCCCTTAAAGCCTGAGTACAAGGGCTACACTGCTGACAACATACTAGCCCGGGATCTCTTGGCCAGAACTACAGAGTTAACCAGATACAACTGAGAAGGCCCTTGGTATGTTACCAAACCCTGCCTGTTCAGAGATAAATACAACTTCCTTCCTGCCTACCAAATGGACATGGAGCCACCCGTCACCCCCAAACCAATGACTGCCTGCCTCCACTGCCAAGCTCCCATTGGACCATACCAACAAGCTTTTTGGAAAGGTATATATTACTCTCACGGGAGTAATAGATACTATAGTCCTGCTGCCGGTCTGTGGTTGTGGGTGGGAAAGTCAATGCCCTACCTCATTAAGTTAGCACCAATCCTTTGATGGGCCCTGCCCACTCAGTCTGCAACCTGCCAGTTCCCAAATGCTAGCAAGCTGGCCAATCAGGGTTAGTTCCCTGACAGAGGGACCCATCTTTGGAATTTAGTGATCTGCAGGCTTCACAGCTCAACCTCTGGTTAACTTTACAGCGTCATTGAACTGGGGAAGAAGCTCTAGGGGATCTTTAAGCACTTGGGGGTCAGGTTTTGCAATGACCCAGCCACCCTGGCTGGTGTTGCCAAGCCACGCCAGCCAGTGCCATGCCAGGAACCAGTTCTGGCGCCGGGACCCACCCAGCTGCCCGGGTTCAAGGTTTCTCCCCCTGGGCCGGCCCATCCCACCAGATGGGTGGATCCCAACATGCCTTGCCACAGCTGGCCCATTGCCGGTGGCCTGGTCTATATCAGCCCAGCTACTCTCAGGCTTTTTTGTCTAGAGGCTCCAGCACTTTCTTTCTGGCTAGGTGATCCCAGGTAAGATGGCACTATCCCTGGCACTGTTATACTGCTGGGCAATCAGCAGAGTGCAAAGCAAGATATGGGATTTGAAGCTATAGCATCTACTGAGCGCTGCAGTAGCTATGGTGAACCTTCCAGCAACGCTGGAAGGGGCTTTAGATGATGATGATACCAGGGGTGGCCTTCTTGCTGAACCTCTACAAGGGGCCAGAAACCCAGCCAGGCGGGTGATTGGATTTTGATGGAGCTGAAACCTCCCAACTGCCCACCTTTACCCGGCCAGCAACCTGCTGGGCTTAATAATCAGATCCCACAGGGCTTTGGAAAGCTTGGTTGCTACTGGCTGATTGGTGATGGCCAGAGATAGATTGGCCAGTTCTTTCTGAGTTCTTCAGTGCTGGCCCCTGCCCCTTATTCTTTGGAGGGCGGATGATACTGGCCAGGATGGCACTGCCCATGAAAAATGCTGGGAAAGGGGGGCAGCATATGGAACCAGGAGGAATCCTCTAGAAACCAGACTGGTGGGAAGGGATGGCCAAGGATTTCAAGAGGGCTGGCAGTTGCAGCACAAGGGAGGGAGCAAGTGATCAGGGGGTTTATTGCAATCTTCTCAGAGCTGTATGCCATCAAAAATAGGTAACCCTCAAGCAGCAGTCATGATCTGTGAGGCGGATGCTAGGGGGATGGTAGGTGTTGTGTTCTGAGGCATGGCACAGATACACAACAGGGAATCCTAACCTTAGTATTGGATTTGTACTAAGTCTTGGTTGGATGACAGGAAAGGCTATGCAATTACCTTGCGGCCCTGGAAGATTAATCTCTACTAGTTGTGGCTAGAGAGAGGCGTGAAAGTACTAAAGACACAAAGACAAAAATGTGAATAGAACTTAATTTTTATTGGTAAATATGAAATAGAATATATAGTGGTTAGGAATACCACAAAACACTACCAGGACGGTAAGATCACTTGCCACCAGCATGAGTGGGGCAAGTGAGTTGCGCAGGATCAAGAAACCAAACAATTGTATTTCCTGATTCAGTCATCAACTCCTTTCAAGAGTCTAAAGTGAAAGCAAGAGATTCGTCTTTGAAATGGCCCACCAAAGGCAAAATTGACTCATGGTGAATAGCAGTATTTAAGACATTGCCCTCCCCTAGATTGGCCTTATGGGGGTGGTACTTTCAGAGGAACTTGGCATGCACTTGGGCAAAAGGACGGCCACTGGAGAGGAGCTTCATAGTGTATTCAGACCCTTGTTTGAAGATCACTTCCAAAAGGCCAATCACAGAGTGTCCAGATTATGCGCACTCCCACCTACTTTTTGTTGGTAGTAAAGAACATGGTCACCAACATTGAATTCAGGCAGGGGGAAGCATCCACCATTATTGGGAGAGAGCTCAAGCATCTTAGTCTTGTATTCAGAAGTGTAGGCAGTGGCCTGTATATCAATTATGCGGTTGACTAGATCCTTGATGTGGCCGTCAGGATTCATGGCCTTATCAGAGGAAAGTAGGGGCCCACCAAGAGCAATGGGTAGTGGCCTCTTGCCCATAAAGCATAGCAAAGGGGGAGTACCCAGTGACACAATGTTTTCTAAGGCAATACACAAAGAGAGCAGCAGGTAAGTATAGGTCCCAATTAGCAGCGTCAGAGTAGGTGAGCTTTCTCAAGATGGAGACCAGTATTGAATTTGCACGCTTGACAGCCCCATTGGTAGAAGGGTTGTAGGGGCAGAGAAAAGACTGGTGAGACCCCAAAACTTTGACAACAGAGGTTACCACTTGGCATTGAAGTTAGTCCCATTATCTGAGAGCAACACTTGAGGACAGCCATGGCGGTAGAAAACATCTTGTAACAGGAAGGCAGCAGTGGTCTTAGCCATGATGTCCTTTGTAGGGCGAGCCTCTACCCACTTGCTGAAGTGATCAACAGCAATCAGGATAAAGCAACACCCAAACGTGAGCGGGAGAGAGGACCTACTGTGTCAATGCTGACAGTATGAAAAGCATGTTGAGGGGGAACTAATTTGAACTTGTGGGCAACAACTCAAGGCCTCTGCAGCTGGCAATTGTGGCAACTAGCTATGACGTCTGGGATTAGCAGGCAAAGATTTCCCCAGAAGTAATTCTTCTGAAGCCAGTCAAAAGTCTTAGCAATGCCTCCATGTCCAGTCTCTTTATGAGCTTGCAACACCAACAAGAGGCAAAGACTGGGTTGTACATAGGGCAGATACTAATCTCATACATTTTTGAAGAATTGATTGTTGCATATGAGGGTATCTTTGGATAGCTTGGACAGATTCAGTTGGACCTCTTCTGTTTCACTCTCCCAAGAAGAAGGGTATCCAATTAGTTTGTACAACCAGTCAGCCTCTGCAGGATGTAAAGCAAGAATGGGCATTCTGGATAGCCCATCAGTGTTCTGATGTTGAATACCAGGGCAATAGAGCATAGTGAAGTTATAACCTTGCAGATGTAGGGCCCATCTAGCTAAGTGCCCTTCTGGCTCCTTAAGTTTTTGTAACCATTTAAGCAAAGCGTGGTAAGTGACAACTGTGAAATGGGTACCATACATGTAGTGGCGGGACTTCTTGACTGCATGCAACACGGCAAGACACTCATTCTCTGTGACACTATAATTCTTCTCATGCTTGCTTAGCATGCAGGAAGTGTAAGCCACAGGATGGTCTACACCCTCATTGTTTAATTGGGCCAGAATAGCCCCAATAGCAAGATCACTAGCATCAGTGTATAGGATGAACTCCTTATCATAGTCAGGATATACTAGGATCAGTGCCTTTTTGAGTTTTTGTTTGAGGGTTTCAAAGGCTTGCTGCTGACTGGCAGTCCATTCAAAAGGGACATTACCTAACAGCTGGACTAGAGGTTCACTAGTATTGGCAAAGTCAGGGATAAACTGTCTGTAGTAGCCCATCATCCTTAGAAAGACTTGTATCTCTTGCAGGTTGGTGGGCAGAAGCATTTTGTCAATGGCTTCAACCTTCTTAGTCATTGAGCAAATCTCTGTCTGGGTTACTTCATGGCCCAAGAATTCAAGACACTCTTTGAAGAAGGCGCACTTGGAAGGTTTTAGCTTGAGACCAGCTTCCTGAATCTTAATAAACACCTCTTTGAGATGAGCCAGGTGATTGGTGAAGGTAGCGCTGAAGAATGTGATATCATCCAAATATACTAGGACAAATGACAGCTTCAAGTTGCGGAGGATGGAGTCCATGGCCCTTTGGAAGGTGGCAGGGGCATTGCAGAGTCCCTGCAGCATGCAAGTAGGATCAAAAAGCCCTTCAGATGTAATGAGCGCAGCTTTTGGCTATCCTAGGGCAAAAGATTAATTTTCCAGTATCCAGATGCCAGATTCATTGCAGGGAAAACTTTGAGCCTCCAAGACTTTGGAGAGCATCATCAATACGCAGCAAGGAGTATATATCCTTCTTGGTCAAAGAGTTCAATCAGCGGTAGTCCATCACAATGTGATGACCTCCATCTTTCTTCTTTAAGATGAGTAGCAGGGATGCCCAAGGACTTTGGGAAGGCGTCAGCAGCCCAGCATCCAACAGTTGCTTGAGCTCTTTAGATACCTGGGCGTCCTCCACACGGCTGCGGCAATATGGTTTAGCACAGAAGAGGGGAGTGTTGCCTGTGTCAATCTGATAGATAAAACTTTTGGCTAACCCATAGTCAGTACTGTCTTTAGCAAAGATGTCAGAAAAAGGGTCTAGCACTTCTTTCTGTTGAACTGGGGACAGCTGTGGTAATTTTGCGCAGTGAACAAGGATAGGACTTGGGGCTCATCCTCAGGTATGTTAAAATCTTGGAACATGCCAAAGGGATAAAGAGACAGGAAATCAGGAGCGCCCAAAAACTTGCCATATCCAACGACCTGCCCCCTAGACATGGTCATGGGAGTGCAGTCAGGTTGGCTACCAACAATTGAACAGGGTCCTTATTAGATACATCTAGGATTCCAGGACAGAGATAAGGTTTGTTGCGCCCTAATGAGGGGGGAGAGTAAAACTCCAAGAGAGGTTTGTTCAGGTAGTTCATATGATATCTGGGAGTCTAGGATGGCCTGGGAGCCAGGGGGAATGGTGACAGCAGATGTGGCTAGGAGAGAGATCCCTTCAGACGCAGGACAAGCCATGGGTGGACATTTCATGTTTGAAGAGTGGGTGTGATATTTGAGGTTGAAAACCCCAGTGAGATATTCCAAGGCACATGTCTTGAGACGTTTCCCAGGAACTTTAACCGGCTCTTCAAAGATCAGAGGGACTTTGTATCCCCAAATAGAGAGGTAACCATCTTTCAAGTTGATTATCCCATTATATTCCCTAAGGAATTGAGTGCCAACTAAGAGATTGTAACTCTTGTTTTCCAAGACAACTACTGGCGCAGCTAGGAGAAGCTTGTTAAACCACATGGGTAGAGCAGAGTACGCTCCTATGGCATGGGTCATGGATAGTCCAGCTGTATCATACAACTGGTGATAATTAAGGTCAGGGGCAAGTTTGAGTTTCTTCACAAGCGTGGAGGAGACAATGTTGACTGGCAAGCCAGTGTCTAAGACGGCCTTGATCTTCACTTTTTGAATGGATATCTCTACTCAAGTGGTAGTGCAACCAAAGGGTGGAAGGAAAGCCAAGATATCTTGAGCCTCTGCTAATTCCTTATCCCACTTCTTAATCATGCATCTTAACCCTAGGAACTCCTTATAAACAGTTTGAAGAGGGAGCATAAACATAAACATTCTTGAAGAAGCGTCAGCAACCTTGGCAGCTTCTTCTGACAACTCCACTAGCACATGGGATCTTTTAGCCTGAGTGAGGTAAGGGCAAGAGACAACTTCTTTGGCCTAGGCAAAGGCTTAGCGGTAGTTTTAGTCTTTCATGATTGCAACTTATAGGGGACTGTAATGGTTTCAGAAACAGCCAGGACAGAGTACCCATATGCATTGGTGTCGTCAGTATCAGAGTCATCCAGGTCAGAGTTGTCAGAGATATTGTGGAACAAGAGGAGGATAGGAGGAGCCTCATTATCAGCAGACTCGGAGTCAGATATAGAGGGAAGCTTGAAAGAGACTGAGAGAATTTTCAACCAAGAGTGTCTTGCCTCTAGGTTGACTGTTCTTTTCCTGCCTGCTCTTTTGGGTCAGCTCTTTCAACCTGTGGGTTGGTTCAGACTCGAGAAGGGTGACCTATCTGACCACAGTTGTGGCAACCTTGGCGTCAAGGAGGATTTTGCAAGTTCATGGTAAGAATGCAAGGGCCACAGGAAGACAAACCAGAGTTAGAAGTAGCTCAACCTTTTCACTAACGGCTGTTACATAATGAGTAAGGTGCATGTCCTGCAACAGTGTCTTTATGCTCTTCATAGAGGAAAGCATAGCTTTATGGGCTTTGAAGTGAAGGCACAGAAGTTGATTGACTTTGAGGACTTGAGAACAAGCCATGTAAGATTCATGGGTTGTCAATTGTCTGCTTGTTATCAGTTGCTGTCCTTCCATGTAGAACCTGTCTGAAAAACTCAGCTAACGTCTCTTTAGGCTTGAAAGCAATGCGCATAAAAGCGTCCTTTTTTACTTACAGGCTAAGTTCATCACCAAACTCGTCAATCAGAAGCTGTTTCATCTCTTCCCATGTCTCAATGGTGGGTAGTTCAGGCACCACCTCCTCCTGGCAAGTCAGGTGTAGACAGGTCAAAATATGTTTCTTCTTAACCTCATCCAATGCTCATCTCATGGCAGTTTCATAGATAGTTAGGAAAGCTGCAATGGTGGAGGTTTTGGGATCAAAGACTTGCTTAAAGGTAGGCTTGAAGTGTGTTTTGGGGGTTGGGCCACCATTGTTGCTATTGAGTACGTTTATATGTGGGGAAAACTCTGCCTCTGATTCTGAGGGGGGCTGCCTAGCCCATAGTTGGTGAACACTTTCTTCAAAGGTAATAAGAGTCTCAACAGAGCGGACACCCGTATTGACAGCTTGAGTGGTCTGTTGTGCAGTAGTATCTAAGCGTTGACCTTGGGTGGTCACTATTGTGGAAGGTTCAGCTAGCCGCAAAGTAAGGGATGGCCCCACTGAGAGGCAAGGGAAAAACTTGTTGTTCACAGAGTCAATCAATTTACTCATCTCTTGTACATCTCTATCCAGCTCAGTATGATCTCGCTTCATATGATCCACCTCGTTAGCTAGGGCAATTAGTTCCCTAGTGCATTGAATTTGAGGGGCTCCTGGTAAGCCAGGGCAGCAACCATCTTTGTCCACAGCCCCCACTGGACTAGCAGCAGTGCCATCATCTTGTGTAAGGCAGCAAGCTCTTGCTGTAGCTCAGCAACTTGGGCAGTAAACTCAAGTTCCTGGGGGTCGGGTTGAGGGTCTTTGGTAGGACGTCCTTGACTGCGGGTAGTTGTACATAATTCTCAAATAGCGTCCCCTATTCTCTGCTCTCAATCCACTAGGTCATCAGAAGGGGGAGAGGGCGGAACATCTGGCTTAAGCATAGATAATTCATCCACTTGACTCTGGAGCTTGGCTATTGCAGCGGCAGTGGCAGCTCTCTCTTGATCAAACACTGTACTGAGTTCATTAAGGCCGTTGGCAGCAAAGTCCACTACCTGCTTTAGTTGCTCAAATGAATACATGCTGAATGCATTGAGCTGCTGCACAAGTTGTTTGAAGTTGGTGAGATAAGCGTTTAAAGTGGAATCTACTTGAGTTTGCCAGGGTTGTTCTAGCTGGTGAAACTTGTATAGACGCTCTCTCACGTATTCAGGGATAGACTGGCGCATTTGTTTGCTAGAAATAACCAAACAGGTCTGGGAGGTAACAAAGTTGCGCTGATTTTCAGATACCAAGGAAAACAGGGAATGGATCCACTGTTGGTAGGCAGCAAACTGGTCCCAGTGATGAGTAACCGCTGCTTGCAGAGACAAGATTTCTTGAACGTGAAGCCCCAACACCATTTGATGGTGGGCCAAGGCAGGCTGCACAAAGGACGATAGTAAGTGCTCAGCAGAGCTAGCCGCTGAGAGGAGATGCTGTGGAATTTGAGGAGCCACAATCAATTCATAGTATTCCACTTGACTGAACTGCAGCTGAAGGCGTGGGATGGCTCCTTTACAGGCTATCCCAAGGGCTATCCCCATGACTTGTTCTAAGTCAGGGGTACCCATGGGGTAAGCAACTAGGCTGGGACCATTCCTGAGGTTCAGTATAGTAGGGATAATAGGCAGATTGGCAATATCTTCCTCAATAGGAGGGCTAGTAATTTCAGGTGAAGTTGGCTCTTGTATAGGCAGATGCAAAGGACCTGAAAACGTGGATGCAAAAGGGATAACCAAGGGGCTTACAGCCTCTTTAGTGAGCATCATTTTTGTCGTGTTCTGAGGCGCAGCACAGACACACAACAGGGAATCCTAACCTTAGAATTGGATTAGTACTAAGTCTTGGTTAGATTACTGGGAAGGCTATGTGATTACCTTGCAGCCCTGGAAGATTAATCCCTAATGGGTGTGGCTAGAGAGAGGCGCAGAAGTATTGAAGACTTAAAGACAAAAATGTGAATATAACTTAATTTTTATTGGTGAATATGAAATGGAATATCTAGTGGTTAGGAATACCACAAAACACTACCAGGATGGTAGGATCACTCACCACAAGCATGAGTGGGGCGAGTGAGTTGCGCAGGATCAAGAAACCAAATAATTGTATTTCCTGATTCAGTCATCAACTCATTTCAAGAGCCGAAAGTGAAAGCGAGAGATTTGTCTTTGAAATGGCCCACTGAAGGAAAAATTGACACATGGTGAATAGCGGTATTCATGACAGTAGGAAAGTTCATGAAGGAGTTTTAAGCATACAGGTACAGTACAAGGGGCAGAGATTGGAGTTCAACCTCTTGAGAAATGTTGTGCTGGCCCAGTAAGTCTCTGGCTTTTACTGGGACACCTAATGGCCACCTCCTGGGAGTGAGAGCATCACAAGAAGGATAGAAAACTTCAGGTGGATGAGGTTCTTCTGTAACTATAGGAGAAGGGCCAGAGTGCACATGAGGAATAGAGTAACCAAGGGCTTGCTGCCCCTGTATTCAGCACCCTTTTATTGTTTTTGGATATTGGGGTTAAAATCAAGAGGAAGTAGTGTGAAACCTTTATAGAGAAAGGTTGGCCTTCAGGGTATAAAAAGGGAGTGCTCTTTAATCTCCTGGAAACAAGATAGTAATAGGGTTTACTTTTGGATGAAGGAAAAGAGGCATCAAAGTTAATATAAACTAACATAAATGTGGATAAACTTTATTTGGGATGATTCAAGGCTTATATAGAGGGTTAGAATGTCAATCACCCTTTCTGAGGTTAGAGGGGTGAAGAGTTCTGGCATTGGATTGGGATATTTTGCTTTATGGAGATGGTTCACCTGCAAGCCTACATGCGGCAAGGTTCCTAGTGATGTGGGATATTGATCTTGTAATCTATAGCATATTGCTGTGGCTTGTGAAGCATAGATTGTGGGAAAGACTTGTGAAATTGGTTATTTTTATTGGGTATGACGTATCAAGCTCTTCTTTTTTGTTGTACCCTGCTTGGAGCGTACCATCTTGGAATTTCAACTTTGAAGGGATGTAGTGGCTTACTCTTTAGGGAATTGATTGATAATTGATGGATTATGTAGGGAAGCAGGTATTGAAGAGGAGAAAGTTAGTTAAATAAATGAGGTTTATTCAAGGTTGTTTAGGAGGATGGTTGTTGCGGCTTAGGGGTTGATTCAAAGCGAGTTAGATTGCTAATTGTTGAAGATTAAATGTAAACTCGTGGAGTGGATGATGTCATAATCTGAGACGGGTTGGATTTAATTGGGAATATATGAGTTTGGTTGAAATGAGGTGTCTTGGATTGATTTGGTGATGTAATGAGTTAATTGAAGGATAGGGGGTATGGTTGAAAGGTATTTAATGAGGGGTTGGTAGGGTGGGGTGAGAAATGGGGGCTTTGGAACAAGAGGATGTGCAAGTTGTGGAACGAGGAGTGGGAAGGAAGCTGTTTGCGGTGAAGGATGTTGATGAGATGATCTTGGGAGCGGAAAACAATGAGTTTGAGCGTGGTTTGAATGTCTTCCACCTGACTTGCATTGGGATTGGGTCGATCATTGGGTCAGGCATCTTTGTGTACTCGGGCACGGTGGCTGCCAACAACGCGGGGCCAGCGGTGGTGGTGTCGTTTGTGCTTGCGGGGATTGTGGCGTCGTTGAGTGCCCTGTGCTATTCGGAGATAGCCAGCATGATCCCAGTGGCGGGGTCAGCGTACTCGTACACTTACGCCACAATGGGGGAGTTTATCGCGTGGATAGTGTCATGGATGCTTGTGTTGGAGTACTTGGTAGGAGCATCGGCGGTGGCGGTGGGGTGGTCAGGCTACTTGACAAAGTTCTGCAGCGATGCCTTTGGCTTGCAGCTGAGCCCAAAGCTGGTTGGGTCGTTTGTTGAGTTCCACGAGGAGACTTCTGGGTTCTCGTTGACAGGAAACTACTTCAATCTTCCGGCAGTGGTTATAACCGTGCTGGTTACGCTCCTGCTGGTGCTGGGGACAAAGGAATCTGCCATGCTGGCATCGGCAGTGGTGACGGTCAAGGTGGTGATTATTCTGGTGTTTGTGCTTGGGACTGTGGACAAGGTGGATCCATTGAATTGGACACCGTTTGTGCCGGCTGCCAGGGATGATTACTACGGCCATTATGGCGTGATGGGGGTGCTTAAGGGAGCCAGCATCGTCTTCTTCTGCTACTCTGGCTTTGATGCGGTGTCGACTGCGGCTCTCGAGTCAAAGAACCCCCGCCGCGACATGCCGATTGGCATTATTGGCTCGCTCATCATCTCCACTGCATTGTACATTGCGGTATCTTTAGTCATGTGCGGCATAGCGCCGTACTCGGAGTACAATGTTGACCAGCCCATCAGCGTGGCCATTGCCTTTACTGGCCGCAAGTGGCTGGAGTTGGTGGTGGGATTGGGGGCAGTGGTTGGCATGTCCACCACAGTATACACTTCCCTCTTGGCTCAGGCACGCATCTTCTACAGCATGGCACAGGACGGGCTCCTCCCTAGCTTCTTTGGCCAAGTCAGCCCTCGCTTCAAGACACCCCTGGTTTCCCAGGTGATTGTCGGAATGGTGGCATCTCTCGTTGCTGCAGTATTTCCTGTCGACGTGCTTGGCGAGTTGAGTGGCATGGGGACTTTGTTCGGCTTCTGCCTGGTATGTGTGGGGACAATGATCCTGCGTATCCAGCGGCCAGATCTTCCGCGCGGGTTCAAGGTTCCCTTTGGACCATACCCCATCCCGATCCTGGGTGCTGTCACTTCGGCTGGGCTCATCTTCGCCGCATCTCCGGGAGCTCTTCTCCGGCTGCTTGGGTGGCTGGTCCTCGGAATTATCCTGTACTTCTCGTTCGGGTTCCGCTACTCTCGTATCAACCATCCGGAAAAGTGGCACAAATAGCCTTTTTTTCTGCCATCAAAATTTTGAACCCACCATCAGGGTTCCCCTATCCACCGAACCTAAATAAATCCTACTCAATACCAACCTTTCTGACCCAGGGAATATTTCCCGGCATGCCATCTACAACGATATCCCAAGCGATCATTGAAAGATTAACGGTTAAACACGGCAGATCAAAATTTGCCTCCAAAAAGGCCAACGTTGCTTTACGGTAAACTTCAGAAGTTGGGGCCTCAAGGGTCGAAGTTCAAAATCCACCCACAGATCCAACCGTATCTGGATCACCAAGCTAGCATCGAGTTTAAATCACTGCCTCCAGGTTTTAATAAAGGCTAGCGATACCCTGTCCAAAGTGTCAAGTATATACTTCTTGGAAGTATAATAACTCAATAAAGGGGGAAATTAAGAAGAGGGTAATACTTTATTATATATGAGTTTGGAGTACTATATATTTTTTAAAGGGAAAAAACTTTAGAGTAATATACAATATTATGCAAAGCCACATACCCTTCATGTACATCATGGCCATCACAAGGCTTGTCCAAGTAGTGTTCCACTCAGGACTAGGACTGCATCAGATTTCGGATGGGTGGCTTCTTTTCTAAGAAGGAGCCACCCGCTTGAAATCCGGAAACAAGTTCCAGAGATTCTTCTCAAAGAAGATTCTCTTGAAATCGTTTAGTAAAAGAGCAAATTCCAGAATTCAAATTTCTGGGATTTTTTTAAAATAAAAATCATGTTTTTTGTCTTTCTCTTTAAAAAATTAAACATATTTGAATTCAAAATTTTATTAAAATATTTTTTTATTCTAAATATTTATTAGGAATCCTCTCAATTCCAGAAAGCAAAAAGTCTCCCAATACCTTCTTTTTTTAAAAAATTTATGATTCTCCTATGCTGGGGGAATCCAAAAGAAGTAGATGGGGAAGGGACAACAGGACAATTACAGCAAATGCTGTTGTCGTGTTTGGCTCCTGGGGATGACATCCAGGAGGACACGGCAGGAAATCTTTATAAAAAAAGATTTGAGGTTCAAAGCTAGCCCTGGGTTAGCCTTCAGGGCAAAATTAAGGGCACATACCTTAATTTCCTGGAAAACAAGATGTAAAAGTTCTTTTGGTAGAAAGGACAGGAAAAAGCTTGAAGATTATTAAAGCCAACGCAAATGTGAATAGGCTTGTCTTTATTAGGAGAAATGATTCTACTTAAATAGTAGACAAGGAGCGGTGATCACTCATTAGGAAGACAGAGTGGCAGAGGGGATCATGTTGGGATGAGGTCATACCAGGATCAATCTCAGACAGGTACAATAATCCAGAATGGGTGAATATTGAACCAGGCCCATTTGCGGAAGGCAAGGAATTTCCAAACTCAAAAGCAAACCCAGCCAAATCTTTACAGCTATCAATATTTGAAGGCCATATAGAAATAGCATTAATTGTGCAATTTACAACATCTCCCCCCTCAAGATTGAACACAGGGAGTTGATATTTGCAAAGAAATTTGGAGTGAATGCGGGCAAAAGGACGTCCAGAAGACAGTAGTTTCACAGTATACTCAACACCCTTCTTAAAGGTGACCTCACAGGGCCCAACCCAGAGGGAATCCAGCTTATGAGCTCTACCACCCGTACAATTCTGGTAGTAGAGAACTAGATCACCTAGTTGGTACTCAGGGAGGGGGGCTCTAGCAGCATTGGATGGGGAGAGCTCCAAAGTCTTGACCTTATAAGCAGTGGAATAGGCTGTTGCTTGGATGTCAATGATACGGTTGGTTTAATCTTTAACATGGGCCTCAGGATTTACAGACACATCAAATTTGATCAAGGGGGGTCCCAAGATTGAGGGGTAGTAGCCTCACGTCCATATAGAATGGCAAAAGGGAACTGACCAGTCACTTGATGTCTACTGAGTTGGTAAGCAAAGAGGGCAGCAGAGAGGAACATATCCCAATTGGCAGCATCAGAGAGCGTGAGTTTCCTCATTATGGACACCAGGGTGGAGTTTGTTTGTTCAATAGTTCCATTGGTTGAGGAGTTATATGGCGCGGAGAAAAATTGGTGAGTCCCCATAGCTTTGACAATAGAAGTGATGAGGCAAGCATTAAAGTTGGTACCATTGTCAGAAAGCAGGACTTGAGGGCAGCCATGCCAATAGAAAATGTCTTGCAGCAAGAAAGTAGCTGTGGTCTTAGAAGTTATATCTTTTGTTGCTCTGGCTTCAACCCACTTGCTAAAGTGGTCTACGGCAACTAAGATAAACCAACATCCCAACCTAGACCAAGGGAAAGGCCCAACAGCATCAATACTCATTGTGTGGAAGGCATGTTTTGGAGGGATGAGTTTGAGCTGGTGTTGAGACAGGCGAGGGCATTGGAGCTGACAGGAATGACAGGAGGCAAGAATATCAGGGATCAGGAGGCACATGTTTTCCCAATAGAAGTTTTTGCACAACCAGTCATGAGTCTTTTCTATGCCCCCATGGCCAGTGTCAATATGTGCTTGGAGGATAATGGCTATCCTCATGCTAGGGCGGACGTAGGGTAGGTAGGCATTGTTAACCTTTTTGAAGAGCTGTCTATCACAAATTATAGTGTCCTTGGATAGAGTCTGTAGTGCCAAGTGAATGTCTTCTGGCTCAGTGGTCCAAGAGTCAGGATATCCTATTAACTTGTATAGAAAATCAGCGTCAGCGGGATGGATAGCTAGGATTGGCATTCTTGACAGGCCATCAGCATTCTGATGTTGGGCCCCAGGACGGTGTATCACAGTGAAATCATACCCTTGTAGACGCAGAGCCCAACGTGCTAGTCAACCTTCAGGTTCCTTTAGCTGTTGCAGCCATTTGAGGGAGGAGTGATCTGTGACCACCGTGAAGTGGGTCCCATAAATGTAGTGCCAAAACTGTTTCACTGCATGCAGCACCGCCAAACATTCCTTCTCAGTGACACTGTAGTTCTTTTTGTGCTTATTGAGGACCCTCAACAAGTAGGCTGCAGATTGATCCACACCTTCATTTTCAAGTTGGGCAAGGATGGCACCCACAGCTACTCCACTAGCGTCAGTATGCAAGATGAACTCTTTATCATAATCAGGATAGACTAAGATAGAAGCTTCTTTGAGCTTGGCCTTCAACACTTCAAATGCTTGTTGTTGGCTGTCAGTCCATCCAAAGGGGACGTTGCAAAGCAGTTGGACAAGGGGTTCACTCAGTTCAGCAAAGTCAGGTATGAACTTTTGGTAGTAGTCCATCATACCAAGGAATAATTGAACCTCTCAAAGATTTGTGGGAGGTAGCATCTTGTCAATGGCTTCCACTTTGTTATTCATGGGGCAGATTCCAGTTTGAGTGACCTTGTGACCTAAGAATTCAAGATGTTCCTTAAAGAAGGAGCACTTGGAGGGCTTGAGTTTCAAGCCAGCTTTGCAAATCTTAATGAAGACAGCCTTGAAGTGTTCCAAGTTGTTGGTAAAGGTAGTGCTGAATACAGTGATGTCATCAAGGTACACAAGGACGCAAGAGAGCTTTAGATCTCATAGGATGGAGTCCATAGTCCGTTGAAACATGGCAGAGGCATTTTTGAGTCCCTGGGGCATACAAGTGGGTTCAAAAAGGCCTTCTGAGGTGATAAGCGCGGCTTTTTCTCAATCTTCAGGGGTAAGTCAACCTGCCAATACCCAGAGACAATAACCATGGCTGAGAAAAACTTAGAACCATCCAACTGTCTGAGAGCATTGTCAATTCTGGGTAGGGGGTACAAGTCCTTCTTAGTGAGAGAGTTCAGGTGGCAATAGTCCATTATAATGTGATTTCCGCCATCCTTCTTCTTGAGGATCAGTAACAGGGAAGCCCAAGGACTTTGGGAAGGAGCCAGTAACCCAGCGTCCAGAAGTTGCTTGAGTTCTTTAGACACCTGAGCACCTTCTACCTTACTACGGCAGTATGGTTTGGTACAAAAGGGGGGCACATCCCCAGTATCAATCTGGTGGATGACTCCTTTAGCTAGGCCATAGTCTGTAGGCCCAGAGGCAAAGATATTGCTGAACTGATTGAGCAGGTCCAACACTTTTTTTTGTTGAACAGGAGACAGTTGGGGGAATTCAGCAGTGGTGAATAAAGAGAGAGCTTGAGGATTGTCTTCAGGTAGATTAAAATCACTGAAAGTTCCAAAGGGGTAAAGTAGGCCACTTGTTCTGTCCCCAGTATACAACCATGCCCTATAACCTGGCATTAGGTCACCTGCATGGGCAGGGCCGTCAGGATGGCAAGCAGTAATTGTACAGGCTCTTTGTGGGTTTGATCTAGAATCCTAGGACACAGACAGGGCTCTGTACAACTTAGGGATTCAGTTGAGTAAAGTTCCAAGAACAACTTTTCAGGTAGCTCATAAGAAATCTGGGAATCAATCACCACTTGAGAGCCCAGGGGGATGGTGATAGCCGCTGGGGCAAGAAGAGGTACCCCTTCTTCCGCAGGGCAGGAAGGAGGAGGGGTGAACATGTTGGAGGAGTGAGTCCTATACTTAAGAGAGAAGATACCCATAGGGTATTCAAGCACACAAGTTTTAAGACATTTTCCTGGGAGGCGCGGAGGTTCCTCAAAAATCAAAGGAACCTCATATCTGAAGAGCAAAAGGTATCCATCTTGTAAGTTTACTATCCTTTTATATTCTTGGAGGAATTGAGTACCAACCAAGAGGTCATAGCTTTTGTTCTCAAGGACTACAGCAGGGGAGGTAATAAGGAGTTTCCCAAACCTCATGGGTTGAGCAGAGTAGGCACCAATGGCCTGTGTTTGTGCCATGCCAGCTGTGCCATACAACTGCGTGTAGTTGAGGTCAGGGGCCAACTTAAGTTTCTTCATTAGTTTTGAAGATACCACATTGACTGGAAAACCTGTGTTAAGATGGCTTTGATCTTAACCTTTTGGATTGATACTTCCACATGGGTTGTATCTTTCCCAAAGGGGGGCAAGCCTGCCAACACATATTGCGCAGCCTCTAGCTCCTTTCCCCATTTATCTAGCATGCACCATAACACAGGAATCTCCTTATATACAGTCTGCAGTGGGAGAGATACAGTTACATTTTAAAAGAGAGCTTCAGCTAACTTGGATACTTCCTTGGAAGAGTCAATCAGGACGGGAGATTGATGGGCTTGAGCTAGGTAAGGGCAAGCCACCATGGACTTAGCTTCACTTGCAGGTACTCAGGAAGTGGTGGTGGTCTTCCAAGAGCAAAGTTTTTACGGTACAGGGATGGTTTCTGGGACAGCCAGAACAGAATAGCGATAACTATCAGAATCTTCATTATCAGAATTTTCCGGCTCTGAATCACTGGAGAGATTGTGAAATAGATGAAGGATAGTTGGACCAGAGGAAGAAGGAGTTTCCTCATCAGACAGAGGATCAGGGGGAGACAGGGGAGATTGGTCAGTAGAGAGTGTCTCTGTTTCTAAGCTGACCTCTCTTTCCCGCCTGTTCCTTGGGATCACAACCTTCCACTCAAGGATTGGTGCAGGTACACAAGTGGTGACTGTTGTGAATACCGCTATTCACCATGTGTCAATTTTGCCTTCAGTGGGCCATTTCAAAGACAAATCTCTTGCTTTCACTTTTGACTCTTGAAATGAGTTGATGACTGAATCAGGAAATACAATTATTTGGTTTCTTGATCCTGCACAACTCACTTGCCCCACTCATGCTTGTGGCAAGTGATCCTACCATCCTGGTAGTGTTTTGTGGTATTCCTAACCACTAGATATTCCATTTCATATTCACCAATAAAAATTAAGTTATATTCACATTTTTGTTCTTATGTCTTCAATACTTCTGCGCCTCTCTCTAGCCACACCCATTAGGGATTAATCTTCCAGGGCTGCAAGGTAATCACATAGACTTTCCAGTAATCTAACCAAGACTTAGTACTAATCCAATTCTAAGATTAGGATTTCCTGCTGTGTGTCTGTGCTGCTCCTCAGATCACGGCAGAAATGGTACTCACTACAGGGGCTGTAAGCCCCTCAGTTATCCCTTTTGCATCCATGTTTTCAGGTCCCTTGCCTCCGCCTATACAAGAGTTGACTTCACTTGAAATAACCAGTCCTCCTATTGAGGAAGATATTGCCAACCTGCCTATTATCCCTACTGTACTGAACCTTGGGAATGGTCCCTGCCTAGTTGCTTACCCCATGGGTACCCCTGACTTGGAACAAGTCTGGTCAGTAGCCCTTGGGATAGCCCGTGAAGGAGCCATCCCTCACCTTCAGTTGCAGTTCAGTTGGGCTGAATACTACAAATTAATTGTGGCTCCTCAATTTCCACAACATCTCCTCTCAGCGGCTGGCTCCGCTGAGCACTTGCTATTGTCCTTTGTACAGCCTGCCTTGGCCCACCATCAAATGGTGTTGGGGCTTCACGTTCAAGTAATCTTGTCTCTGCAAGCAGCGGTTACTCATCACTGGGACCAGTTTGCTGCCTACCAACAGTGGATCCATTCCCTGTTTTCCTTGGTATCTGACAATCAGCGCAACTCTGTTACCTCCCAGACCTGTTTGGTTATTTCTAGCTAACAAATGCGCCAGTCCATCCCCAAATACGTGAGAGAGCATCTACACAATTTTCACCAGCTAGAACAACCCTGTCAAACTCAAGTGGATTCCACCTTAAACGTTTATCTCACTGACTTCAAACAACTTGTGCAACAGCACAATGCATTCAGTACATATTCCTTTGAGCAGCTACAGCAGGTAGCAGACTTTGCTGCTAGCGGCTTTAATGAACTCAGTACCACATTTGAGCAAGAGAGAGCTGCCACCGCTATTACTATAGCCAAACTCCAGAATTAAAGTAAATGAACTATCTACGCCCAAGCCAGATGTTCCGCCCTCTCCCCCCTTCTGATGACTTGGTGGATAGGGAGCAGAGAATATGGGATTCCATTTGAGAACTACGTAGAACTACTTGCAGTCAGGGACGTCCTGCTAAGGTGCCTCAACCTGACCCCCAGGTTCTTGAGCTGAATGTCCAAGTTGTGGAGCTATAGCAAGAACTTGCCGCCCTATGTGAAATGATGGTAACTGATGCTAGTCCATTTGGGGTTGTCAATGAAGATGGTTGCTGCCCTGGTTTATCAGGGGCTCCTCAAATCCAATGCTCTAGGGAATTAATTGCCCTAGCTAATGAAGTGGATCAATTAAAGTGGGACCATACTGAACTGGATAGAGATGTACAAGAGATGAATGATGTGATCAAATCTGTGAATGATAGGTTTGCCCCTTGCCTCTCAGTGGGGCCATCCCTTACTTTGCGGCTAGCTGAACTCTCCACAATAGTGACCACTCAAGGTCAACGCTTAGATACTACTGCACAACGGACCACTCAAGCTGTCAATTCGGGTGCCCACTCTATTGAGACTCTTACTACCTTTGAAGAAAGTGTTCACCAACTATGGGCTAGGCAGCCCCCCTCAGAATCAGAGGCAGAGTTCTCCCCGCATAGAAACGTACTCAATAGCAACAATGGTGGCCCAACCCCCAAAACACACTTCAAGCCTACCTTTAAGCAAGTCTTTGATCCTAAAACCTCAACCATTGCAGCTTTCCTAACTATCTACAAAACTGCCATGAGAAAAGCCTCAGATAAAGTCAAGAAGGAACACATTCTGACCTTTCTACACCCAACCTGCCAAGAGGTAGTTGTGCCAGAACTTCCCTCCATTGAGACGTGGGAAGATATGAAGCAACTTCTGACTGATGAGTTATGTGGTGACCTTAGTTTGGAAGTAAAGAAAGATGCCTTCATGCACATTGCTTTCAAACCTAAGGAGACACCTTCCAAGTTTGCAGACAGATTCTACATGGAAGGACTACAACTGATTACAAGCAGACAGTTGACAGCCCATGAAGCCTACACGGCTTGCGCTCAAGCCCTCAAGGTTAACCAACTTCTGTGCCTTCACTTCAAATCCCATAAGGCTATGCTTTCCTCTATGAAGAGTATAAAGACGTTATTGCAGGATATGCACCTTACCCACTCTGGAGCAGTTGTTAGAGAAGGTTGGACTACTTCTAACTCTGGTTCATCTTCCTGTGGTCCTTGCATTCTTACCATGAACTTGCAAAATCCTGCTTGACGCCAAGGTTGCCATAATTGTGGTCATATAGGTCATCATTCTCAAGTCTTTACCAACCTGTGGATTGAAGGAGCTGATCCAAAAGAGCAGGCGGAAAAAAGCAGTTAACCTTGAGGCAGAGATGCTCTTGGTTGACAATTCTTCTTAGTCTCTTTCAATCCCTCCCTCTATAGCTGACTCTGAGCCTGCTGATAGTGAAGCTCCTCCTATCCTCCTCTTGTTTCACAATATCTCTGATGACTCTGACCTTGATGACTCTGACACTGACAACGCTGATGCATATGGGTACTCTTTTCTGGCTGTTCCTGAAACCATTACAGTCCCCTATAAGTTGCAATCATAAAAAGACTAAAACTACCGCTAAGCCTTTGCCTGAAGCCAAAGAAGTTGTCTCTTGCCCTTACCTCACTCAGGCCAAGAGGTCCCCTGTGCTAGTGGAGTTGTCAGAAGAAGCTGCCAAGGTTGCTGACACTGTCTTCAAGAATGTATCTGTTTTTCTCCCCCTCCAGATTGTTTATAATGAGTTCCCAGTATTAAGATGCATGATTGAGAAGTGGGATAAGAAACTAACAGAGGCTCAAGATATCCTGGCTGTCCTTCCCCTCTTTGGTTGCACTATCACTCAAGTAGAGAGATTCATTCAATAGTGAAAATCAAGGCTGTTCTAGATACTGGCTTGCCAGTCAACGTGGTCTCCTCCAAGCTTGTGAAGAAACTCTTAACTTGCCCCTGACCTTAATTATCACCAGTCATATGGCACAGCTGGGCTGTCTATGACCCGCACTATAGGGGCGTACTCTGCTCTACTCATGCGGTTTGGCAAAATTCTTCTATCTGCGCCAGCAGTTGTCTTAGAAAATGAGAGTTACAATCTATTAGTGGGCACCCAGTTCCTTAGGGAATATAATGAGATAATCAACTTGAAAGATGGCTATCTCTCTATCCTAGGCTATGAAGTCCCTTTGATCTTTGAAGAGCCAGTTAAAGTTCCTTGGAAGCGCCTCAATACATGTGCCTTGGAATATCCCACTGGGGTTTTCAACCTCAAATATTGCACCCACTCCTCAAATATGAAGTGTCCACCCATGGCTTGTCCTGCGTCTGAGGGGATCCCTCTCCTAGCCACATCTGCTGCCATCATCCCACCTGCTTCCCAGGCCATCCTAGACTCCCAGATATCATATGAACTACCTGAACAAACCTTCTTGGAGTTGTACTCTCCCCCTTGCTAGGATATAACAAACCTTACCTCTGTCCTGGAATCCTAGATGTCTCCCATAAGGACCCTGTTCAATTGTTGGTAGCCAACCTGACTGCAATCCCCATGACCGTGTCTAGGGGGCAGGTTATTAGATATGGAAAGTTGTTGAGCGCTCCTGATGTCCTGTCTCTTCACCCCTTTGGCACATTTCAAGACTTTAACCTACCTGAGGATGAGCCGCAAGTCCTATCCTTGTTCACTGCGCAAGACTTCCCACAACTGTCCCTGGTTCAACAAAAAGAGGTGCTAGAATTACTAGACCACTTTTCCAATATCTTTGCAAAGGACAGTACCAATTATGGGTTAGCCAAAGGCGTTATCCATAGATTGACACTGGCAACGCTCCCCCCTTCTGTGCTAAATCATATTGCTGCAGTTGTGTAGAGGACGCCCAGGTATCTAAAGAGCTCAAATAACTGTTAGACACTGGGCTGCTGACATCTTCCCAAAGTCCTTGGGCATCCCCGCTACTCATCTTAAAAAATAAAGATGGGGGTCACCGTATTGTGATGGACTATTGTCGGTTGAATTCTTTGACCAAGAAGGACTTGTACCCCTTGCCGCGTATTGATGATGCCCTTCAATGTCTTGGAGGCTCTAAGTTCTTCTCTGCAATGGATCTGGCACATGGATACTGGCAAGTTGACCTATTGCCCAAGGATTGTCAGAAAGTTGCGCTCATTACCTCTGAAGGGCTTTTTGAGCCTACTCTCATGCCGCAGGGACTCTGCAATGCCCTGGCCACCTTCCAAAGGGCCATGAACTCCATCCTTGGTGACTTGAAGTTGTTGTGCGTCCTAGTAGACTTATATGATATAACAGTTTTCAGCGCTACCTTCACCAATCACCTGGCTCATCTCAAAGAGGTGTTCATAAAGATTTGGGAAGCTGGCCTTAAGCTAAAACCTTCCAAGTGTGCTTTCTTCAAAGAGTGTCTTGAATTCTTGGGCCATGAAGTGACCCAGACCGGGATTTGCCCAATGACTAAGAAGGTTGAAGCCATCAACAAAATGCTTCCACCCATCAACCTGCAAGAGGTACAAGTCTTTCTAAGGATTATGGGCTACTATAGGCAGTTTATCCCTGACTTTGCCAATACTAGTGAACCTCTAGTCCAGCTGTTACGTAATGTCCCTTTTGAATGGACCGCCAGTCAGCAGCAAGCCTTTGAAACCCTCAAACAAAAACTCAAAGAGGCGCCAATCCTAGTGTATCCTGACTATGGTAAGGAGTTCATCCTATACACTTACGCTAGCAATCTTGCTATTGGGGCTATTATGGCCCAATTAGACGAGGGTGTAGACCATCCTGTAGCTTACACTTCCCGCGTGCTGAACAAGCATGAGAAGAATTATAGTGTCACAGAGAAGGAGTGTCTTACCGTGTTGCATGTAGTCAAACAGTTCCACCACTACGTGTATGGTACCCATTTCACTGTTGTTACTGACCACGCTTCTCTTAAGTGGTTACAACAGCTTAAGGAGCCTGAAAGACGCCTAGCTAGATGGGCCCTACGTCAGCAAGGATATGGCTTCACTGTGCTCCATTGCCCTGGTATTCAACATCAGAACGCTGATGGGCTATCCAGAATGCCCATTCTTGCTTTACATCCTGCAGAGGCTGACCGGTTGTACAAAATAATTGGATACCCTTCTTCTTGGGAGAGTGAAACAGAAGAGGTCCAACTGAATTTGTCTAAGCTATCCAAAGATACCCTCATACGCAACAATCAACTCTTCAAAAAGGTATAAGATCAGTATCTGCTCTATGTACGGCCCAGTCTTTGCCTCTTGTTGGTGTTGCAAGCTCATAAAGAGACTGGCATGGAGGCATTGCTAAGACCTTTGACTGGCTTCAAAAGAATTACTTCTGGGAAAATCTTTGCCTGCTGATCCCAGACGTCATAGCTAGCTGTCACAATTGCCAGCTGCAAAGGCCACAAGCTGCTGCCTACGAGTTCAAATTAGTCCCCCCGCAACATGCCTTCCACACTGTCAGCATTGACACAGTAGGTCCTCTCCCCCGCTCACATTCTGGGTGTTGCTTTATTCTGATTGTGGTTGATCATTTCAGCAAGTGGTTAGAGGCTTACCCTAAAAAAGACATCACGGCTAAGACAACTGCTGCCTTCCTGTTGCAAGATGTTTTCTACTGCCATGGTTGTCCTCAAGTGTTGCTCTCCAATAATGGGACTAAATTTATTGCCAAGCTGGTAACCTCTGTTGTCAAAGCTTTGGGATCACACCAGTCCTTCTCTGCCCCCTACTATTCTTCTACCAATGGAGCAGTTGAGCGTGCTAATTTGACACTGGTCTCCATCATGAGGAAGCTCACCTACTCTGACGCTGCCAACTGGGACCTATACTTACCTGCCTCTCTCTTTGCATACCGCCTTAGCAAACATTGTGTCACTGGATACTCCCCTTTTGCTATGTTATATGGGCAAGAAGCTACTACCCCATTGCTCTTGGGACCCCCCCCTGCTTACCTCTGATAAGGCCATGAATCCTGACGGCCACATCAAGGATCTAGTCAACCACATAATTGATATGCAGGCCACTGCCTACACTTCTGCATATAAGATTAAGATGCTTGAGCTCTCTCCTAATAATGCTGGATGCTTCCCCCTGCCTGAATTCAATTTTGGTGACCATGTACTTTACTACCAACACAGAGTAGGTGGTCCCGCACATAAGTTGGACTCTCTGTGGATCAGCCCTTTAGAAGTGACTTTTAAGTGAGAGTCCAAATACAATGTAAAGCTCCTTTCCAGTGGCTGTCCTTTTGCTCAAGTGCACGCAAAGTTCCTATGTAAATATCACCCCCCTAAGGCCAATCTAGGGGAGGGCAATGTTGTGAATACCACTATTCACCATGTTTTAATTTTGCCTTTGGTGGGCCATTTTGAGGACAAATTGCTTGCTTTTGCTTTTACCTCTCAAAATGAGTTGATGACTGAATCAGGAAGTTCAATTGTTTGGCTTCTTGGTCCTGCGCAACTCACTTGCTCCACTAATGCTGGTGGCAAGTGATCCTACCATCCTGGTAGTGTTTTGTGGTATTCCTAACCACTATATATTCCATTTCACTTCTACTAATAAAATTTAAGTTCTATTCACATTTTGTCTTTGTGTCTTCTGTACTTCTGCGCCTCTCTCTAGCCACAACTAGTAGAGATTATTCTTCCAGGGCTGCAAGGTAAACACATTTGCCTTCCCTGTCATCCAACCAAGACTTAGTACAAATCCAATCCTAAGGTTTGGATTCCCTGTTGTGTGTCTGTGCCGTGCCTCAGATCAGGACAGTGCTCAATTTGGCCAAAGGTATGGCAGCCTTGCCTCTTAGCCTGTCCACCAGCACCCAAGGTCATTATGTGCGGCGTACGAGAGGCAGTCCCAGCATTGCTGGCTTTATTTCACGTACCACTGTACCTCCATGGGTCAAATGAATGTCTTGTAAGAGCGTCTAAATACTCTTCATGGAAGTGAGCAAAGCCTTATGTGTCTTAAAGTGTAGGCATAGAAGCTGGTCACCTTCAAAGCATTTAAACAAGCTGTGTATGCTTCCTGAGGAGTTAAATGTTGACTGGTGATTAACTGTTGGCCTTTGATGTAGAATCTGTCTGCAAACTCAGCCAGGGTTTCCTTGGGCTTAAAGGCAATGTGCATGAATGCATCCTTTTTGACCTCCAAGCTGAGATCTTCCCCAAACTCCTCAATAAGGAGGCGCTTCATGTCTTCCCAAGTGACAATGGAGGGGAGCTTGGGACTATCACTTCTTGGCAAGTGGGATGGAGACAGTTAAGGATGTGTTCCTTCTTGAGCTCGTCAGTAGCCCTACACATTGTAGTTTTGTAAATGGTTAGAAAGGCGGCAATGGGAGAGGCTTTTGGATTGAATATCTGCTTAAAGGTTGGTTTGTAGTTTGGGTTGATAGACAAGGACAAGGACTGACTGTTTCCACCAGGGTTGAGGACGTTAATATGAGGGTTGCCTTCAAACTTGAATTCAGCATCAAGTTGTCTAGCCCAGAGGAGTCAAAGGCTCTCCTCTAGAGTGTCCAAGGTAGAGCTGTTCTGACCACTAATGTCCCTATCAGTGGCGGCAGCAGTCCCAAATTCATCAATCTTGATTTTTTGTACTGCCAAGGTGCCAGCAATCTCATTGACACTAGTATTCAGAGAAGTGGCTTGAGCAACCAAGGGGACAACTTGTCCATTTAGGGTCTCAGTAAAGCAGGAGAGAGTTTGTACCTCTCTTTCCAATGTGTCTTGCCTATCAGCTACATCATTTTTTACTTCTGCAAGTTGATCTAATGCACGCGCACAGTTGACCCAGGGTTGACCTTCCAAACCAGGGCAACAACTATGATTATCATGAGCGGGAGTATTAGCGACTTCACCTTTCTCTTCCTCTTCATCTTCAGATTCAGATGAAGAACCCTCAGAATTAGAGAGGCGCTATCTTAAGTACTTAATTTCACCTTGTAAGGTAGCCACCTGATCAGTGAGGGAGGTAATATGAGGGTCAGGCATAGATTCAACTGGAGGGGGGTTCTGAACAGAAGCTTGACATTGAGTGATAGCCTTGAGTTTGGCAATTGCCTCCTATACCTTGGTTTCAAAATCAGATGTGGTCTCAACAGGAGGAGCGGGAGGAGTCATCTCACTAGATGCTACCCTGTCATCCACATAATTTTGTACCTGGTATAGAGTGCTGCCTAGTATAGCCTTATCTAGACTGTATTGATGCTGCAGATGGCAGCCCCAAGTATCAACATGAGCTCCTATCAATTCAAGTTGAAAGTTGACATGCTCCCTGAATTAATCAAGCTCACTAACCAGAGTCTCAAAATCCTGGAGATGGTTTAGCAGAAAGGCCTCAATTTGCATAGTTGGCCCTTTAGGTATCCAGGGAGTGAGGAACAAAGGGAGTTCAGGGAGGTGGTTAAGTACTTCTGTGACGCCAGTGAGTTGCTGTCAGGAATATACTTCCTGCCAACAACTTGTTTTTAGTTGAAAAGGGGTCCCTGAATTACCCTCTTACTTCTTTACAATCTTCTAAAGGGGATGTGTTAATGGGTAATATCTTCTCTGAATTACCTTTAAATTCAGGTCCAGAAGTGGCTTCTGGTTCATCTTTTTCAGCTACAGGTTTTGAACCTGGTTCTTCTTTTGAGGTCTTTAAAACTGATCAAAACTGGATAAGCGTTAAAACCACTTCAAACCAATCATTATTTTTTGTTCAGGGTTCCAACCAATCAAACAATTACAACGCCTGTTGAACCAACTCAAGAAGGCAATCAGTGACGTTGCCAGCTCAGGGGAAGTGGGCAGTCTTCTTTGCTTGGTTTTGGGTCCTTGGTTTGCCGTTCCTTCCGTTGTTTCTGTAAAAACCATCTCCTGGTCCCCAGTTTCTGTGGGGATTAGTGATTAAAGTGCCAGATCCAGGCCTGAAAATGGAAGATAGTTAAGAAAATTATGATATTTGCTAAGAAATTTTTTTAAAAACATAAGGAAATAATTTGCCTTCTCCATTTGAAATCCTAACTGCCAAATCCCCTCATTTCATCTCCAACTTTCCAAATCTCCTTTTCCTATATTATTTCTGCTACCATGCTATAAAAAGCTAGTAAGCCCTATTTCAGTACTTGTTCAATCAATAAAGTCCACATTCACCCAAGTGATTGTTTTACTATCTTTTATTTGACTTAAACTGCTAAAATCCAAACCATGAAATTATCCAAGACTCCTCTTATGGAGTCTCTTGGGTATAAATGGTTATTCTGGATAGTCCTGCTGACAACGGTGTTGTCCAGCGCTTTGATGGGATCACACGCTGATTTGGGTACAACACCAGATTCACAGTTTCTTGACAGCTCCTGGCGCCGTGTGATTATGGGCGTCTGGTATACTGCAACTCCTCTCTCAAACAACCCACCTGTCCAGGAAGAAACCAAGATTTATGGTTCCACCACCCAGGTTACCAAGCCTCAAGTTTTCTGTCCGTTGGCTCTGGCCTTTTTATTGTGTTATCTAGGAGTGTGCTTCTTCTTGGGGCGTTTTAATCCCCTGCTAGGCAGGTACTGACCCCTTGGAGAATTATTCCATCTAGGGATGATCTCTGTGCATGTGGGATCTCTGGTAACGGGATTGAATCCCTCTGAAATCATTCACCACCTGGGGAGTTTACTCCCTAGCGGGTGGGTGTCTGAAAGTCACACTGGTAGTCAGAAATACACACAAAGAGACTGTGGGACCATTCTTGATAGGCCAAATTTTGAGCATGATTATTTGAGACAGCGGTGGCTACAGCATCTAGTAGTTGATTCTGGGATCCTAAGGCAAGCTGGTGGTGAACTAGGGCAGGTTGGATGAACTATTTGACCAGCACACCAATTGTATCCATGGATTCCATCAACGCGGGGGAGACCAAAGTCCAAAAGGAAGGAGTACAGGTCTTCAGAAGCGTACCCAGGACAGAGGCCAGGGATAGAGTGCATTGTCACAGTGCCAGAATAGAGAAGGGAGAGGGCGGCAGTACAAGCTTGCTTGTAGTTGAGAGAGAAAGCAGGAAGGGGGCCCACAAGGGCCTGGGAGACAGAACCAATACCATAGGATTTGAGGGGGCATCAGTGATGTCTTCTTCTAGAGGGGGACTAGAGACTTTAGGTTGATTGGGTACTTCAGAAACAAAGGGAGAAGGACCAGAGAATGAGCTAGAGAACAGGGTAACTAAGGGGCTTGCAGCCCCTGTAGTGAGCACCATTTTGTTGTATTTGGCTCCTGGGGACAACATCCAGGAGGACACAGGGGAAATCTTTATAACAAAAGATTTGAGGTTTGAAGCTATTCTTGGGTTAGCCTTCAGGGCAAAATTAAGGGCACATACCTTAATTTCCTGGAAAACAAGATGTAAAAGTCCTTTTGGCAGAAAGGACAGGAAAAAGCTTGAAGATTATTAAAGCTAACACAAATGTGGATAAACTTGTCTTTATTAGGAGAAATGATTCTACTTAAATAGTAGACAAGGAGCGGTGATCACTCATTAGGAAGACAGAGTGGTGGAGGGGGTCAGGTTAGGATGACTTCATAACAGGATCAATCACAGACAGATACAATAATCTGGAATGGGTGGATATTGAACCAGGTCCATTTGCAGAAGGTAAGGAATTTCTCAAACTTGAAAGCAAACCCAGCCAAATCTTTGCAGCTATCAATATTTGAAGGCCATATCAAAATAGAATTAATTGTGCAATTTACAACAGCCGTGATTGTTCCTGTTTGGGGCCAATGCAGCCCTACTCATGACTCAAAAGGTTTGATCCCTGAATAGATAGACAATTGATAAGAGCGTCACCAACTTAGTGCTTAGTCAAGGAATCATTCAAGGAATCACTTTACTGAGAGGGAGAAATCAAAAATGTTGCAATATCTCCCCCTGGAATTCTGGAAGGTGGAACCTTGGGGATTTTCTTGAGCATGTCAGGGATTCCGCTTGGTATTAATCCAGTTTTGCATTGGGTACAGGATGTTGAGAGTTATGCTGTGCTGTTCTGGCTTTGCACAGGCAGAGCCGGTCATGATGCATCTGTTTGAGCTATGTGCCAACGCCAATTCCTTTAGCAAGGTAGGTGTTGTTTGGTTCAACCTCCACGACAATTCCTGGTCCTTGTAACCCTGGGTCCAATTTGTGCATGTCACAATTAATGACCCAGATCTTGTCCCCAGCTTGGAAGCCTTCCTGTTGTAATGGGATTGCTCCCCCCTCAACCCTTTTCTTTTCCTTGTCCTCCTGGTCTCCTCTGGCATGCTGTACATCAGGGTCATTGTTGCCTGGTACTTTCTTAGGTAAAGGTAACCATGGCCCTAACTTAGTACCAACAATGGCAGTTTATGTCCATAGACAAGCTCATACCAGCTTTTATCTGTATTTTGGGTAACCAGTGTCCTGCACACCATGAGCGCTGTTGGCAGCATGCCAGTCCAAAGTTTCTGATTCCTGGCAGAAAGTTTACCCAGATCTTCCACAAGTGACTGTTCAGTCCTTCAACACTTGCCATTGCTTGGGGGTGATAGGGGCCAGCAATGATGAGCCTTATCCCAATCTTAGCCAGGTGCATATCCGCTTGGATAGCTTCAAGCTCAGTCCCTCCATCTGTGATTAGGAGCTCAGGTTCCCCAAACCTAGTCATGATTCCATTGTCAATAGATTGCTGTACACCATTCCCTCAGTGTTCTCCTGGGGCTTGTTTGTAGCTGTGCTGTTTTACCAGAGCTACCAGTAGAAAATTATTTGGAGCCTAGATGATCTCTTTATCAGGAGAAAGCTATTTTTAGTCTGAGTGGATCATGGGTAGTAGGGACATGACAGTGATGATTGATCAGTTGGATGGGTAGGGGGTGGCTTGATTCTGGTAATGATCCAAGGGCTAAATCCAGGCATCCATTGTATGGGATCAGCATTTGCTCATGTTGCTATTTCTGTGAATACACCTTGACTCCTGCATCTGGCTGCAGGTCGCTGGGAAGTTGGTTTGGGGGTCACAGACCCGCTTAGTTGGAACCTTGCTGGTAGGTCAACCCTGCTGTTTTGACACCCCCCTGGATGAAGGTTTGCCTCCTCTGGAAGGAGGTCAGCTGGGAGGTTATCAGGAGCTCAGGCGCCATGCTGGACCAATTGCTTTTTGGTTGCAGGTATGACAGCCTCACACTGTTTCTGCTGGGCCTTGCACAAGGCGTGCCCGGTTGTGGTATAGGACCTTGTCCTGTTTGCACTTATTGGGTCCTTATACCAGGCAAGTGTTGCTGTTGTTTCCTTTTAGTGCAATGGTGGGGCCTGGTTTTTCTGGCTGTAGCTTGCTTTTGTCTGTATCCATTTCCCATCTTCATCCCTGACTTTGTGCCTAGCTTGGATAGGGATAGTTGTATCTTGTAATCATTTTTCTTCCTTACCCACCTAGTTGCTGCTGGCTTGTAGTGCCTGGGGTGCTGATTGAAAGGGGACTTTGTTATGTATTTCCTACTTTGGCCCTTAAAAGGCTTAGATAATGTTTGGTTGTGTGCTATATACAAGCTCAAAGGAGCCTTATCTGGTGGATCTGTTTGCCCAAGTGCAACATACTAGGAGTACAGTTTCTAGTTGTCTTTGTGTAATACCCAGTTATAGTAGGTACCTTTGAAGGATGTAGGGCAGCAGTTTGATGAACTGAAACCCAGCCAAGGCGGTAACAATGGGATACACAGTCATTAGCCAGCAGAAGATCTTTGCATGCACATTGTATCTCCCAAAACTCCCGGTAAAGTAGGGCAAGATGTAGTACATGGACGTGTACATTGCAATAGAGAGTGTTGAATGTGGAGACACCAAAGGAGACCAGGGTCAAGTTTGAGATTAGTTCAGTTGACCAGGGTCATAGTAGGGGTCATGACCTATCCATCAGGAGATGGCCCAAAAAACTCTGGACCTGATTGGTAGCCTCCAATCCCAAGGCAAGCTGTGAGCATAGACGTGAAGATGAAGTGATTCATCTTCCTTGGATTAGAGGGTTGGCAGGGGATGATTGGTAGTTTTAACTTGTTAAAGGTAAGTTGAATTTCACTTTTATTGAGGGTATTATCTCAATAATAGCACAAGCTATTACTGAGAGGAGATTCTTTATTTATAGTGTTCCCCCACTTGCAAAGTTTTGCAAGTGGGAGTAAAAACAGGGGACTGGAGACCCCAAAAGTTTGATCAAGGGAATTAGGAATTGGTGTTTTAAAGGATGGCCAAACCCTTGTTCCTGGGAAATCTGTTGAGGTTTTAGACAATTCTGCTTGGGACCAATAATTTCCTCTGGGTAGGTGGTCAGGTGGTGGTGACAACTCTTGGGACTAACCAAATCTATTTTTGGTTTGGGAAGTTCAGTCTGGCTGGGATCTAGGCCTAGGTGAGGGTTGTGGTCCGCCAGGTTCCATTGGCTGTGAGTTATGTTATTTTTAACTTTTGAAACCAGATTTTGCCTTTCTTCTACAGTTTCAGAATTGGAATTAGCTTTTGAATTTTGGATTTGCCCTTCTTCCCTAGCACAAGAATTATTCTCAAAATTTTCCCTTGTTATAAGGGACTTTTCTGATTGGCTGGCTGGCATGGTGGTTTCTGATTGGCTGGGGAGTGGGCCCTGGGGCCCAGGTGGGTAACTGGCAGTCAGCTGGGGCCCGGGCCTGGGCCAGCGGGTGGGTGGGTAGCTGGCGGGCGCCTGCCCAGATGATAAAGTATTCTGGTTTTCACCAAAATCTGTTTTTCCCAAAAATTGATTTTTCTTTTCCCCCAATAATGGGGGAAATCCCTTATCAAAATTTTCCCCTTTGCTTGGACTTTCCTTTACTTGTTTCCAGCATTTTTCCTCAGTCAAAATCTGATTTATATCAGAAATATTCCTGACACTATGACAGTCCTCAGGTCTCTCAGCAGTGATTTTGGCAAGGGCTTGCACTGAGTTGCTGTTTAGCTGCTCAACTATGCCATTGGCCTGAGGGAAATATGGTAAAGTTACTGTATGTTCAACCCCATGTTTGGTAAGATAAGCATTTGTGTCTTTGGAGGTCAACTCCTTGCCTCCATATGTGATCAAGCTTTCTGTCTTTCTGAACTTACTGATGATCTCTTTGCCAAAAAAACCCAGACATCATTACTGGTGTGTGCCTTCACTGCTTGTGCTACTGGCCAGCCAGTGGCAAAGACAATGGTGGTAACATCCTTTTTTTTGCTATGCTCTCCTAAAATTGGCCCAGAAATGTTTAGGGCCCACACCTTAAAGGGTAGTTGGGAACAGATTGGCTACATAGGCTTTGGGTAGTATTACTTTCTGGAAATTTTTCACATCCTTCACCTTGCTTGAGAACCTCTTGTATGTCTCTGTACAGGGTTGGTCACCAGGATTTGTGTTTTAGAATCTTTTAGAGATTGCAGCCTTTTGTGTGGCCCAAATATTGGTGGCAACATAAAATGATGTCAATCCTCTGGTGTGTGGGGACATATGGGACGGTAACCCTTCCGTTCATTTTTTGATGCAATTTTCTGTACACGTCTGTAAAAAGGTGTTCATTCTTGATGACAGAGTCTCTTGTGATGTCTGTGGTACCTGGGGGGGAAACCCTTATCCTTGGTTTGGAGTACCAGGAGGTGCCAGTCCAGGTCCAGCCCATTTTCTCCTCTAGTGGCCCTAATGTATAGGCAAGAAAGGGTGTCAGCCATGACCAACTCAGGTCCAGGATTATACTGAATATTCATGTTGAAACTCTCAAGGAACTATATCCAGCATGCTTGGCGTCTAGATAGGTTGGCCTGGGGTTTGATATAGATAAGAGGCTTATGGTAAGTCAGGACAGTAAACTCTTCCTGGCACTCTAAGTAGCAGTGCCACTTAACTAGACAGTGAAAAATGGCCAATAGTTCCTTATTGTGAATAGGATAGCGTTATTTGTCATCTGTTAGCTTGCACAATGTCGTAAATTAGACTGCATGGGTAAAATGGTCAAGGCTATCAGTGGAATTAATCCTGATGGTCAAGGCTAAATTGGTCCACACCCAAATCCGTCAGACCCAACAGATTTGTAATTACAATCATATCTCAGATGTTACAATGATTTGGCCAACCTGTTACATCCAGATGGATTGAGTTTGGGAACTGTAAGTAACTTCCATAATAGGCAGCTGCAAGCTGCAGCCACTCTGGGGTAATGTGCACCTACTATTCCCTGCTGGTTTATCTGGATTGCCCATAGATAGAAAGAACATGGATTCAAGAGCCTGGTGGGCACCAGAAGATGCTGTAATATTCCTGAAGATGGTGCAGGTGTTAATAACACTCTTGCATCCATTGTACAGCCAGTATAGTATATAAATTTCCCTTTTTCCCAATAAAAGATATACTTTTACATATTAACTACTTGCTTTTACACTCTAATTAGTTGTTAACTTAGATTTAAAGGTAAAGACTTCAGAGTCTTTAAGACTTGTATTAATTTGTGTATAGACCTACAACCATACTCTTCCAAGCTAGCACTCCAGACGTTAATCCCCAAGACGTCCATAAGGCCAAATTCACAACACACAACTAATAAGCTACCAGTAAGAAGTCACCAGTGCCTGTCTTAATTCAAAATACTCCACTGATGGGGCATCTGAAGCATCTGTATTCATTTGATAATCTCTGTCTCTCTTTGGGTACTGAGGAATAGGAGCAGACATCAGATTTTCCTTCAGGCAGCCAAAACAGAGGTTGCGGTGCAGAGTCCACAAAAATTTGGATTTGGCACCTGTTATTGATGACAGAGGTGCCATCAGGACGCTGCAGTCTGATATAAATTATCAGATGTAAACAACCATCCCAAGGAATGGACAGAGTTTTTCTTTGTCTCTGGGTAGCAGCATTTTGCATATGGCTTAAATTGTTTTACTATCTGACCTGATACCGTCTTTTGACACTATGTGGCTAAGGAATGTGAGCTGTTAACAGTAAAACTGGCAATTGGACAGCTTGGCAAGGAGCTTTTATTGCACCAAGGTTGCAAAGACAGCCTTCAAATCCTTGCAGTGTTGCTCTAGTGAGAGGCTTTACACAGTTATGCCATCAAGATATACTAAAACATGTTTGCCAATGTGGGGTGCAAAGTCCTTGTTCATAAAAGTGACAAAGATTACCAGTGCATTTGTTATTCCAAAGATGAGTACAGCACACTCATACAAGCATTACTTGGTACAAAAAGCTGTCTTTGGTATGTCTTCCTCTTTTTTCAAATCTGGTTGTAGCCTGCAGTCAGGTCAATCTCAGAGAAAAAGATTGCTCTGCCCAAGGCGTCAAAAGAGTTTTCAATGAGTGGAAGTGTGTCAGGGATCCAGCCTGTGGGGGGTTCTTTGGAACTCACGGGCAGACAGCTTGCGGGCCCAGCAGGAAGGGCCCATCACAAGATTGGTGCTAACTTTATAATATAAGATAACAATTTGCCCAGGAGGGCCCAAGGTCTGCTTGCAGGGACCATTGAATCAATTAAGCCGGTGAGAGTGATATACATCACTCCAAATATTTGAGTGGAAGCGGATTCATTGGCCACAACAAATTCTTGTGGGCGGTTGGGCTGTGGGGTGAGAGGCGGTGTCATTGGAACAAAATATGCAGGCAACTAGTTGTACTTGTTGCAGAATAACAGAGGAGGTATGGTAATATTAGTGCCTTCTCTGTAAATGATCTTTGTCTCTCTAGTTCTAGCCTCTGGGTTGTAGATTAGGATTTCCCCTAGGGTGAACTCCAAATATTCTGGGTTGGGTGGGTATTCAGTGAAATGTACTGGGTTAAAGGGAGATCCTGGTGGACAATAGAGTTTGGGCAGCTGGTCTGCGGTTTCTTGGGTTGGGTAAGCGGAAGGTACGGAACTGCAGGAGGTAGACTGTAAATGAAATAGAACTAATATCAAATATGTAATAAATTGGTTGAACCAAAGGTTCATGTCACTTTATTGCAAGAATGGCGATAGGCAACTTTCTGGCAGTCCAGGGTATAAGTATGCCCATCTGCCATGGGTAAACTTTTACAAATTTCTTTGGCCCAGGTGCTACTGTCTACAGGTTTTTCCAGTCCTTGGCGGCATCCATCACAAGAGTTAATTCATTGGCTGGTTTGAACTGAGAATAATCAAATTTCCCTGTCAGGTTGTGGGGTTGGTCATCTCAGGGTGGCCTGCATTCTACAGGAATTATCTTTGTTTCCCCTTCCATGGTGGCCTGAGTGATTCCGGGATCTTTGACTTGGCCCATCCTCTGACTGATTGGGTTACAGGAATCTTTAGCATGGGGAGTGTCAATGAAGCTGATTTTAGTTCATCAAGCTTTAGGTAATTCCCCAAAGTCAAATCCTGCTCTGGTTTGAGCCCAAAAATCTGCAGGCTGGCGCCCCACAGGATATCAGGGTTTGAATCCCATAGTAGAGGTTTTCCTATGAGCATGGTCAACAGGAGTTTGTCACTTGTGATAAAGTGGATAACAGTTTTTGATGGTAACCTCATTTAGTGCTTGGTAGTCAGTAGCAAGTCTGAGGATTCTGTCCTTTTTACCACAAAGAACACAGCAGAGCCAAAGGGAGATTGTGAGGGGCAGATAAGGCCTTTTAGAATGTTTCCTTGAGGTATACATGCTGTGTGTTGTTTTTTTGGGGTGAGGCAATACATGGCCCAAGCCTTATAAACTTCTCTTTTGAGTTGGATAATGTGTTGTATGCGTTTTTCAGGGGGTAGCCCTGGTAGCGCTTCTTTGAAGATCTCTGGGTGTTGGACTACAATCACATATAACTGCTCATGTCACTGGAGAAAATTTTCTACATGTTTTTCTTGGAAAAACTTACCTATTTTTAAGTCCAACAATGGCCAAAAACAAAGCAAATGTGCCTATTAATTAATTTGTTTTGATGGCCAATGCTGCCGCTCAAAGGGGTTGTTGGATACTTTGAAGTGTCTCACGGCATCCCTACCTGCAGCAGTGTTAATAAAAGTAAAATTATATTTAAATGGACTTAATTTAGTCCTGTTTGCCTAAAAAGTAAGACAGTCAAAAATGATTAAGAATTTACCAATAATGATTGGGATTTAAAATGCTTTCATCAACTATTATTGGTCAATCCCATCTATTTCTCCACCAAACAGATAGGATTAGCATCAACTAAGCAAGATGAGCTTTTCCAGATACTATACTAACCTTTTTACTTTAAATAGTATAGATTCACTTCAAAATAAAGGTAAGCTTTGAAATATACATAATAATAACTGTTTTAAGCATAGTAAATCAAAGGTATTGAAGGTAAGCATGTTTTAAAAAATTTGTAGCTAACATTAATTTAAAATGGTAATAAGTTTTTTTAAAAAACTAATAATTTGAAGATTCAAATCAAAGCTGAATTCAAGTAAGCTTTTCACTCAATTTACTAACCTGATTTTTTAAAGGAGCTCCACCCCAAAGAAGATCAAATTGAGGTAAACTTTTTTTACTAAATTAAATAGCTTATATTAAAGAACCAGATTTTTTCCCTGAAGTAGATCTTGGGTTGGTAAGTATTGTTTTGATTAATTAATATTTTTTAGCCAAGCTGCATTTCAGGTAAGAATTTCACTCAAACTATTAACCTTCAAATCCTGTTAGTTAGACTTGGTCCACAGCAGATCTTGGGGTGGGCAGATTATTTTTTCATCAAATTTAATAACCTAGATTAAGAAAACCCAGACTTTTGGCTTGAAGCAGATCTTGGTTTAGGCAAGCCATTTTTTTCTCTAAATTTTACTAAACTAGATTAGGGACTCCCAGATTTTTACCCCAAAGCCAATCTGAGCTGGGTAAGCTTTTGTTAACTTACTAACCTTTTTTAAAAAATACACACTTTCCCCCTGCAGCAGATCTTGCTTAGGTAAGTCCTTATTTACAAACTACTAATCTTAATTTCAGACTCCAGATTTCTGCTTAAAGCAGATCCTGAGGTGGATAAGTTTTTGTAGCGTAAATATATGTTCTGCCATACCAAACTGTTGTCTAATTCAGTTTTTTGATCCAACTAGCTTTTTAATTCAAAATTTAACTGTTTACATTTAAAGTAATAAACCCATTGCTTAAAATTATCTAATAACTATTTTACTATTTTTTCTTTTATTTTTTTGAACTTATAAGTTTTAAAAGATCCACTCTTTGGCCCCTTTGCAAAGTTTATATAAAAACTGCAAACTATCACTTAGGAACTCTTAAATGGGTTTTAAAAAAAGCCCTATGGGTAGTTTATCTTATTCTGTAGAGTTGAAGAATCTTTCTAGAAGCTATTTACAGTCTTTTTGATACAATTGACATTTTTGCCAAATATTTTAACTTTGAAATACTGTAAATTCAGAACCTAAACTTAAAAATGCAGGATTTTCAAATCTTTAGTCCAAATTTTGAATCACTTTTGCAGGAAACTCAGCTGAGTGAAAAATAAATTTTTTAATAAAATTACCCATTTAATTTGACGTTTTTTGATTTATTTAAATTGGCAAATTTCAAATCTCTTGAGCAGATAACTAAACTAACAAAAGACAAAACACAGCAAAAAATGCAGGATACATGAATCAGAAGTGCAGGATTATAATGTACAATTTGAGATTTCCTGTATGTCTAACAAATCATAGACAACATGTAATAATTAACAAATATGAAATTGTGGGATTTTCAAATCCAAGAACCAAATTTCAAATCAAAAATAAGGTGAATTTGTAATAAATAATTTATGGGCATCTCAATCAGGAAGCCAAAGGATCTTTAGTGGACTTGTGCTAAACCCTTTAGGAATCATAGACATTCTCAAAAATCACCCTATTCCAGTTTAGGACAGCTAAAATTTAGATCCTACTATTCACCAACTTAACAATAAAATTGATTAAAATATACACTTCTCTTTTTGAGTTTAATTTTCTAATAAAAATTCATTATGCCTTCTTTTAATAACAAACAAATTAACAAGCTGCTCCCTGGCCTTGACAAAATCATGCAGGTCTATGCTGGGTCTTACAATAGTGAAGCTTCCATCTATGATCACTCCTGACCTGCAGGCCCCTCCCCCAAGCACTAATCAGGAGTGTGTTTTTTCTCCTACCTCTTCTAGCATGGCCCTGTTTTCCCATCATGCACAGGAAGCTGCTAATCCAGATTGTGTATCAACGCTGGCATCTGGAATTGGCCAATTGAGCCAAGGGGTCACTCAAGTAAGCCAGAATCCAGAAACAGCCCATCAGATGGCACCATCCAGTTCCCAAGACAGAAACATCCCACCTCCAGCCAATCAGCCTTCAAGACGCAGAAGAAAGCTAATTACCCCAGAAATTGTTCTTGAAATGGTCAAAAAGCAAGGGATGCTTATGTCCCCTGGGAAAATTGCGGCTGTGTTGGGTTTTTGCAAAGTCCACTGTGGCAGCAACCCTGCAAGCCCACACCAACTGTGGCCCCCCTCCAAAGAAGACCCTAATTGGTGCCTGCACTTCAACTGATGGTGAAAAAGCCTATCCCCTTATGATGGCTATCATGGACCATGGCCTGTGGATGCCCCTGGTCCAGGTTTGCCTCTAACTGGGACTCCATGACATTTTCACAAATAAGAGAACAGTTAATTTTTGGATGCACAGAGTTGTGGTTGCTGCTAGAATCTTGTCTAATCAAGTTCTCAGTGGTCCCATTTTGATGAATACTGACCCCTACAATTCAACCATTATTAAGTTTTTAAAAGGGAGGGCAATGAGGAAGCTCAATGATGTCAGATTTTTTTGTAAGCCAAGATTTTGGCAAGTATCCAAACTTTTGGGGGAAGCGCATTCAATCTGACATATACAAGCGCAGGCCCAATTTTGTATCAATTTGTTGGGGTTTTACTGGCAGTTTCCCCATTGGGTGTCAATTATTACTCAGCAATATCAAACACTACAGATGGATATGCCTACAAGACAGAGCTCAAGGACATGCTGGAGGAGTGGGCTACCCAACAAGCCTTGCACACAGTTGTAATAAGTGCTAAGATGGAACAGCAGGAATGTATAACCCAAGAAATCAGGGCTGCGGGGCATACCTGCTTGTCCTACCCCATCAACTACGCCAACATGCATCTTGCAGATGTATGTCTCTACAATTTTGGTTCTGCCCTCAGGCGCCTAAAGCCTGCCGCCTACAACAAACTATGCACCTAAATTGATAAGGAGTATGAGCTTTTCCCTTCTGCGTCTGTCCAGGACTTATTTGATCTCATCATCTTCTATGCAAGTGATAGTGATAAGTCCAGAAAGGATCCCCGTCTCCCCTCCACGCCAGTCCATCTGTTTTGTCAAGCCAGTATATGTGACAGAAGAAGAATTCAAGCAATTGAAGCATTCAGCTCTTTCTGCCTCTTCCCAGTCAACAAACCAAGCCTCCCTAGCTCCCCCATCAAGACCAACCCACCTGCCTTCCAACCCTGAATCCCAAACCACCACCCATTCCTCTCACTACCTCTGATGCTGTTCCTTTTATAGTTGCAGATTATGGCAAACTACACTCCGCCCATTTCCTCCTCTACTTGTCCTTTGATGAGTAAAATCAAACCTTTCTTTGTGACAACTTATTAAAATTGATATTATTTCTTTTGATTTATAATTGATAACATATTTATTTTATAGTATTTGTCATGAATGACATTTCAATACTTTTTTTGAAAACCCAAGAGTTAAACCCCAGTTCCCTGAAGGCAGATTGAACCCTCCAGGACAGTCCAGGACCCGCCAATCTGTTAAGTCACAGGCTTGAATTGTTAAATTGCTCCTCAACCTGCCAGCCTAGTACAGAGGATTCCCTGAATAGTTGCCAGTCTGCCGCCAAACTGGTGCCAATGAAGACCCATACCTATGAAGGAGATGTAACCTGGCTAACAGAGGTTGGGGAAGGACCTACTGCCAATCTGCCAAGAGCCAATACTGGAGTTTTAAAAGCAACATTGGAAACCCTGGAATCAAACCCTGACCCTCCAAAGACTACTTGAGTCACACAAAGTAGACAGGAACCTGCCCACTTGCTAAATTGCAAACCCAAGTTGACGAGTTACTCCAAGGCCTGCCAGTCTCCCAAGGACAATTCCCTGAATGATCACCAGATTGATGCCAACCTTGAGCCACCAAAGACCTGAACCTATGCAGAGGTTGCAGCTTGCCTTAAGGAGGTTAAAACAAAACCTATTTTTAACTCTGTTAATGACCACCAGCAACTGCCAGCATGCCGTCCAGAGAGGATGGTGAAATTGAACTACTCAGATGACATAGTGAACAGTGGCAGCAGAACAAAGCATTGCCACTTCTATTCACCAGAACAGGCACTACCTGGATCTGCCGTCCTCAAGACTCTAAGCCAAGATCCATGCCCTGCCAGTGCCTTGCCTGCAAACCGGAACCTTGTGAAAATCAAAGAAGCAAAGTCTCATGGTATAAAAACCCTGGTGGTATGGTAAAGACCACATTGTCATTTTTGATTATAAAGTTTTATGAACCTTTGGTTTGAACAAATCTTACCCTATCTAGTCTTAGTGATCTTTCATCTTAATTCCAGTCAAGTAGACTACCAGGCCGCTGCCCTCTCCCAAGACTAATCTGCCAAATTGCCCCAGGCATTTTACCGTCCCCCAGGAGCCCCCTTTGGACCTGTGCACTTTACTGAATACCCCCCAACCCAGCCTATTCAGAGTACAACTTGGAGATCATCCTCATTGTCAGCCCCTTGGCCAGGACTAGAGAAACCAAATACATAGGACGCAAAGGAAAGTGGTATAAAAGACTGCCAAGATTATTTAAAGACAAGTACAATTATCTGCCTGCCTACTTTGTTCCTATGACTCCTCCCTTAACCCCATGACCAGACCGCCCACTGGAACCTACTGCCGCAGCTGAGACCACCTCTACCCAACTGTTTGGAGTACTCTACATTACTTTGATAGGTTTGGTAGATTCTGTGGTCCCCAACTCCAGACCCTGGTCTCTACTCGGGCAATATATATCTTATATTATCAAGTTAGCACCCATTCTATGGTGGGCCCTACCCGCCGGCTTGGCTGCACCTCACCCCAAGCCGCAAATGCCTCTACCTACAGCTGACTTCCTGACAGTATTGACATTCTCATAATCAATAAAATGTTGTACATTTGATGTGGTAGCATATAATTAGCTGCATAATAATTTATCATTATCAATAATAAAGTAAAGACCAACATATGTAAATATTGCATTATAATATTGTAACTAAACATGAACCTTTGATATTTAGAATTTATGTGCATAACTTAATGTATTTTTCATAATAAAATTCATTGTAAACTTGGAACTTTTCATTGTAATTTTATGATTGGAATGCGTTTATATTTGGGAGTCATTAACACTTATTACAAATATTGATACATAGTGCATTTTACAATCTAAATATTTACCTATTGATAATGATTCTGTAAAATTTAAGTTGGATTTTATGAGTTAGTAATAGTTCAATGGATCAATCAATCAATGTTTATGACCATTAATTGGCTGATTTTCTTTGCTTGGGCAATTGTGCATTTTCTGATAAGTACACACTGGTATCCTATTGGTTGGTTTCACATCCCATCACACAGGCAATAGGAAACATGGTTGCCACCCCAAGGCCAGATGCTGTTGGGGTGCAACCATGTTTCCTAATGTCTGTGTGATTGGATGTGAAACCAACCAATTGGATACTAGTGTGTACTTATCAGAAAATGCACAATTGCCCAAGCAAAGAAAATCAGCCAATTAATGGTCATAAACATTGATTGATTGGTCCATTGAACTATTACTAACTCACAAAATCCAACTTAAATTTTACAGAAGCATTATCAATAGGTAAATATGTAGATTGTAAAATGCACTATGTATCAATATTTGTAATAAGTGCTAATGGCTCCCTAATATAGACACAGTCTAATTGTAAAATCACAATGAAAAATACCACTTTACAATGAATTTTATTAAACAGAATGCACTGAGTGATGAAAATAATACAGAATTGACATGGCTAGTAATACAACCTAGTATAGTTAGCATTCAATAAAACATTCACAAGTTAATGTGAGATATTAATAAAATACTAGTGTTTCAAATAAAATAAATGATACAAAATGGGAAAATATAATATACATGTACTAATTAAGATGGACAATTTAGTGCAATTCTGATGTATTTTGTAGTATGTTATGCTATTTTTTTGTATATTTGCAAGTTATTTGTATTATTTACAATAATTTTCAATAGAATGTATTCATTATCTAGAATTTCCTGATTATGCGTTGAGGATAGTGATATAAAAACACTTATTTAAGATGTAACTCAAACAAAATGTCAAATATTTATAGCTTTGTGGATGAATTAGAGGCAGCCCTCAAGAAGGTGGTTGACCTTGAAAAGAATATTAGGAAAATGATAACAGAACAATTAGAAAACTGGGGTGCTTAACAATACAATCAAAGGAAGTTGCCCTAAGTAACTTGGGAACTATCATAGATGAAAATAACAAAGAAAAATTACTTAATCTTAAGGGAACAATTTTATCAAGTTTTAATTTTAAAGATGCAAGTTATAAGTCATTTGAGTTCTGCAAAAGTGCCAGGGGAAACAACCCAAAGATCAAGATGATTGAGGGAAATGTAATATCAAATGAGATGAACAGAAATAAAGGAATAAAGAGGAAACAATTCAAATTGAAGGAAATGAAAATGTTGAAATGGAAACAGAAAATATCAAGGGAAATGAAGAAGAACACTCAAGAGGCAGAAGCACTTAAGAATGGAGGAAATTTTATCAACTAAAGGGATTCAAAGGGAAAAAGGAATCCCAAGAGATATAAGGAAGATCAAGCCCAGGAAGATCAATGAAGAGCATCCAACACTCATGAAATTTGCTTAAGGGGTGCCTGTGGCTAAGGGTGTTGCAGGGAAAAGAATTAGTAAGTTCCTTTATCTTTTACTTACCTTTTGTTTAGTTACTTCAAGAAATGAGGAAGAAGCTGTTGAGGTGACAGCATATACCCCCAGTGGTGTATATGGGGGATTTCAAAAACTAATAGCCCCTGTCATTAAAAGGAATCTCAAAGAAGTCCAAAGAATAATTCAAATGAGCATTAACACATATGCAAACAAAGAAGCACTGAATAGGGAATACAAAGCACCTGAAGAAAGTTCAAATTGGATTAGGGAATCATATGAAATAGGAGCAACTATAAATTTTTATCAAATGAATGAAATCTCAACAAATTTTCAAATGCATTTTAATGAATAATCTATTAATATATTGAAAGATTCCCTTTTTCTAACATGAACATGTATGAATCAAATTTATAGAAAGTTGAATTTCAAATAGGAAGTGAATATTTAAAAGCAGCAATTTTCAATAAACTTTTCAGGTCAATATCAAACAAATTTGAGGATGCAAACCTTGTGAATAAATTAAAACCTTTACAGTAGTTTTAAAAGCTATGGCAACAACCAAAAATACCTCAGATTCAAAAAAATTATTTCAGATTTAAGCAAATTCCAACTATCAGGTTAAAATATACACTCTGTTAAAAGGGATTTTTGGTGTCAATGGACAAAATGGTTCTACATAGAAACAAATTGCTCACACACTAAGTGAGACTATTCAAAATACAATCCAAAATACATTGATTCACAAACATAATGGTGTGAGTTGACTTTTGGTGTACATATTTTTACTGTGTAAATCAGTGAAAAAATACACCCAAGCACAGTGAGTCAAACTCAAACCAAAACCAAAACACAATAGCAACTCAATATGTAAACAAAACCACTCAATTGTTGTGTACAATGGATTGTAATCAAGAATGATACTAAGGTATCTAAAATAAAGCACACAATCTGAAACATAAATTTTAAAAATATTGTATTGGGTGCTTAATTTTGGCGTGAAATCTGGGGAAATGAGTGGAAATTATTTTGGGTATTCTAAAATGGGCATTGTAAACCCAAAAACAACTAATTAATAAATAAAAAATCTATAATTGGGATATTGGGTGTTGAAACTCTAATTAAATATCCATATTCAGATACAAAGCAAAAATTAAAATTAGGGAGTAACTTAATTGAAATTTATTTAGTATTTTATCAAATTTTAAAGTGGAAGAACACAACAACAGAGTAACAATGCACCTGTTGTGCGCCACAGTCATGGTTACCCCGCAGGTCAAAAAACAGAGTTAGTACAACGCAAGTGCCTACTCAGGAAGGAGACAGAGGAGAGATCAATAGTGAGGCTACACTGACACAATCAGGTCAAGGAGCACAAGCTGCTAGGGTGCAGAGTATCAACCCTTGGGTCCCCAAGCTGACCCAGAATCCCACCAAGGTTATCACTACCAAGAAAGTTAGAAACAAGGAGGTAGAACTTACTTTGTATGTGTTTGACACTGTGTATTGCCAAAAGTTGGTCCCATCAGCCATGCTGGAGAAGGTTAATAATGTGCTTGAAACTAGCTATGAGCCCTAAGTCAGTGATGGCAACCAGGAAGACAATGAAAAGCCCAAGTTCTTTAGAACTCTGGAGGGGCAGCTAGTGCTCAAGAAGGTTGCAGCCTTCTATATCAAGGTGCCCATGCCTTGTGTGCAAGTCATCAATAAGGATCCCAGTTCATATGAGCCCACTAAGCCCACCCAAAGGGCATTCCTGATATCAAGCAGATCATCCTTCTCTGTCTCATGCAGGAATCAGGTGACTTTAAGGCAGCTGCAGCCCTTGTTGTAGTGGATACCAATTACGCCAGAAAGGTATTCAACAAATTCATTGATACTGGCCAAGTTCTTGCCACATAAAAATCCTTGCATGTGTCCACCATGCTCACCAAGGAGTACAAATGAGCAATCCGCCAGTAGATAGCCTGAGACTGCCATTTTGAACTGGCAAATATACAGGCAATGGTCAAGTCTACTTTTGGGGTCAATGTTTTTATTTCCTTTTACTACCATCTGATGAAGGGTCTGCGCTTTTCCTGGAAAAAACTTGGGGTATCTCCCTATATCAGAAACAGCTCAACTAATATAAAAAACCCAGAAAAAATACGCTGAGGCATACACTGCCCTCAAAGCCAAGGGCATAGTGAAATTCTAATATATTAATGAATTGAAATTTGCCCTGTCTATGCACAATGCATATGGGTATGTCCCCAAAGGCTCAAATGACAGGTAGCTTGGCGTGCTGCAGTCCGCGCCAAAGCCTATTCCATGGTGGCTCTCCTTGGCCCAAAAGGGATTGAGATATACCAAATGATATTGTGATCTCACAAAAACCAGACCTTTGTGTCAATCCTCCAATTGGTCCAGGAGAACCTGAGGTACACAAGCCCAGGCTTCACTAATTTCATTGTGCTGAATAATGTTGACCTCTATAAGGTGGCAGATATCCTTGAGTAATTTCCAATGATTGATACAGGCATTGCAGTGGGCCCCCAGCAATTGGCCACATCCAATTTTCACCTTCTTTTCTTCCTTGCCTATTTTCTCTTTCTAAATCCCATTGAGAAGGTCTTTGGGTGGCTCAAGCAAGTTGTCAAGCAAAGGATCCCAAATGGGACCAAGGACCTCTTTGATTTGCTTCAGGGCAGGATTCACAATCTTCCAGCTGAGACCATGGCTAAATTCTATGGCCATGCTGATTTGTTCATCCCTGCATGCCTTGCCCATTAGGCAATAAATCAATGGCTTAGTGTTCCCAACTTTTTTTATATTCTATAATTTACTATTTTAGATTTATGGATTTATATCATATTTGGAAGCTTCCAAGCTAGCAGTCACATAGAACGGCACCGCTGACACAGATACTTAATTTTGTATTCTAAATTTCTTATATTTATTATATTCTGTGATGGATATTTTAAATATGTAATTAAACAATATGATAATTATCAAGAAGCCCCACTTATGTCAAATACATATAAAAAGTAAATTAAAAAATTAAAGGAGAAGCACTCAAGGTATTTGTGATTTTTATTAATAGATATTACTATTCATGTATAAAGATATTCTATAAGATTTTTTATATGTAATAGTTCACTAAAATAAAAGTAATTTTAAAATTAATTATAATAAAATGATCTAAAGTGTAATGAAATGTATTAGAATAGAGAAAATATTAGGACCATCTGTATTGAGTTCTTTGGTATGTACCCACCCAGCAATGGAGGTGGCACACAACCTCCACTGCCACACTGTAGACAGTGGATACACCCTGATTGAAATATTCATGGCAATTTGTAAAAGAAAGAAGGGTTGGATGGGAGTGAAGAATTAGGGTTTCTGGTGGGGCTGCAAACCCATAGATGCCTGCCAGGATCATGGCATCCTGGATAACATGGTTGACCAAGTCTTAACCCAGGGACCTTTTTCCTGTCCAGGAAGAGCCAGGCCTTGTCAATTTCAATTAGGACCCTGTCTAGGTCCTCAAGGTTAGCCCCTATCCCAAAGTAGAGCAATAACCCCAGGTAAACCGCCAGATGAAGCCTTTGACCAGCATAGGCTTCAGTAAATTTTCACAATTTATTAAAAACAGCGCTGATTTCTCTTGCGTTTTGTCTTTGAGAAGGTCAGCTCCATGGCTGCAGGCACCCCTGTCTCATTGGTGCTCTGGGTCAGCCCAAAGTCTGCCAGGAGTATTTTTGTCTTCTTTACGGCTGTTGTGTCTGCAACAGACAATTTTAACACTGCACACCCAAAGTTCTTGAGGAGGTAAGAGAGTTTATGCTCCAATGGGAAGCAGAAGCAAGCAGCTGCATGGCCCTGGCCTATCTCTGTTACATCTTGAATGGGAGCATCTCCAGGACGTCCTAAACAAGCTCAATGGAGTTTACTGTGTAAACTCCATTGAGAACCACCGAGTCCAGGCGGACAAGTTGGGCATTCTTGTAGGCAGTAACTGCCCACTTGGATGCCCCCTTGGCAGGTGCCAGCCCAGCTAGTGTGTTCCTTGTCAATAGAAATGTACCATGGACCCTGTCTTTGAGCTCCCACAAGACAGGGGGACATATAGAGCTGTTTGGTCACATGATTGGCATAGTTGGCATAAAACGTGGTGAGGACAAAAGGAACCAGGACCCAGCGGAGTTCACTGTCAATGTTTTCTATCAAAAAAGGTAAGTATTTTGAAATTTTAATTAATTATAATTTTTTATGTACCTTTGTGGGTTTTCTTGTTGCCTGTGGCTTTGGCAGGCTTTGGCATTCTTGACGCAAGCAGTTGCGCAGGCAATTCTTTATCCTCTGTCCTTGCCCACTTGGTAGGTTTTAGGTGGGTATACATTTCAGGGTCATCTGTCCAGACGACGGCGCAGAGAGAGCAAAGGACTTAAATTGAAGGCCCTTGACTATGGGTTTCTGAACGTTGGGAAGACACTCAATTGTCTTCTTGCTTGTGTCAGGCCTCTTGGCTATCAAGGCCTTTGCTGACACCTTGTCAATTTTGTCCCCTTCAAGGATGGCAGAATTCACTTTGGCTTTGACCTTGCAGTCAATTTCCTTAATCTCAGCAATTGCTGAGTCAAGGTCTTTTAGCAGCTTCTCCAATTCTCTCACTGATTTTTTACTAACCTTTCCATATGTTTTTATAGCTTTTCCCCCAATAAAATCTGTATTATTCTGATATTATTGCCTCTTTGTTTATTCCTGTTTGTTTTATCATCTAATACAATATTCCATCTTTTTACCATTGTATATATTTTTTATGCTTAACTCTATGTGTTTTTTGCTTTGTAGCAGCATTGTCCCTTAATTGCCATATTATTTTTGGCACTTTGCATTGCCCCTTGTGAAAATATTAACAAAAATTTGGTGATCAGCTAAATTTGAATTAGAAAATTATAGGTTAATTGTGTTTAGATAAAGTTGTTACTGATTCAAATTCAAAACCTTAATGATAAACTTTAATCTAATCAGGAACAAAGTGATAGAGTGATTGTTGTGATATAAAGGGCATTCAAATATTCTTTGATGCATGTGCAATAATTAATCTGATTGGCTGGATGTTTTTCCATTGAACGCCATTGCTGCTGTGGCAAGTTATTGGTGGACTAGTGCTAACCCAGCAGCTGATTGGGAACTAGTCCACCATTAACTTGCCACAGCAGTAATGCGCACAATGACAAAGCACCCAGCCAATCAGATTAATTAGTTCACATACATCAAAGTCTTATTGAATGTCCCTTTATATCACAACAATCACTCTATCACTTGGCTCATGATTGACTTAAAGTTTATCATTAAGGTTTTGAATTGGGATCTGCAACAACTTTATCTAAACACAACAACTTATAATTTTCTAATTCAAATTTAGCTGATCACCAAATTTTTGTTAATATTTTCACAAGGGGTGTGTTTAAGTTCTAAAAATAACTGTGTTCTGGATCTAGATACATTGTATAGTAAATTTATGATTTTATAGAAATAAGCTGAACATAAAGAATAAAACCAACTATAAACAAAGAGAACATGAACAATTGAAATTCAAAAAAAGATAATATAAATAGAAAAATTTTGGTGACAGGGGGTTTATTGGGGCAGGGGGGAGTGATGGCTAGTAGGCAGAATAGCGCAGGAAGGAAGGCGTAGAGGCGGTACTAGCCTGGGGGGCTGAGATTGGGTGGAAAGGGCTGGCAGGTGGGGGGTGGGGGTAGCGGGGGTAGAGGCAGGATGATTTTGCGTGATGGCTACCATATACTGCTTGTCATATTCCCTGTCTGTAATTGGCTGGATTGGTTGGTAGACAGCTGTGGCACAAGGTGGGAGGCGCTTTATCTTACATGATTGGTATCCCATGTTCACATGGAAGACAATTTAGGAAAACATGTCAGCCACCATCTGTTGACCAAAGAGAGAATCATGGTCAAGGACCCCAAGATAGATATTGTTGAAAGCCTGAGGGCGGCACTCCCAGACTGTGTCTCTAATATTAAAGAATACAACATCATCCAGATGGACGTCAGCATGGCCAGCTGGGTACATGGAAGCCTGGTGCCTGTGTCATTGGATGACATTGAGGGCAGTGGTGCTAAACTCCATCTGGTGGCTCAAGAAAACCCAGTGAGTGGAATTGAGCTATCCCAGGAGTCAAGCAATTTTCTGAGGATGTGGCAGTACTTGTATTCATTGGTGAAATCAGGGTTTGTCTAATAGTAGACAAAACCCTTGGCTGAAACAGCCAGAAATGCACCAATGAAAATCCTCTCATGACCTTATTTCTTCTATTCTTGGTGGCAGCTTTTTCTTCTCACCAAAATCATTGAAAGCTATTGATAGCTTGTAATAGGAGATGAACATGACATCATCTGTTAAACTTGTCAGGCATTGGACCAGGGTGGATTCAATGGCCTGGTTATAAGGGGAATCCTCACTGCCTCTCTATTGGTTGCTGGAAACATTAGTCAACACCCTGATTGAAGCCACCTTTCCATGCATCCAGAGCTGCACCATGCGCTCAGACACCCAAAAGCCATGGTGGGCAATTTGCTTCTGGACCTGGGTCAGGGGAAGCTTGGGGTCCCTCTACAAGATATCAAGCATAATTGGTTAGATCTTCCTGATCTGGGACTCTGGGGCCTTCTTGGGCTTCTTGGCTGTCCCAACCAGGTTTCCCTTATTCATCAGGTTGTTGAATTCCTGCTTATTATGGCTCTGGACCGCAGGAGCTGAAGCCTGATTGGCTGGGGGGATTGCAAGTTGACTGATGGTGGGAAGTTGTTCCAAATCAAGGTTGCCATCCTGATTGGTTGGTTGACGTGCAGCTTGTGTGGGGGTGGGTATGGGAGTGGGGGCAGAGCTAGACACAAAGTGACTACTGAACAAGTCAAAGCCATATGGGTCAGGGGTCAGGGGCAACCTCCAGAATTAACTCATACAGAATAGAATATCCTCCATGTTAACAATTCTCAAAAATATTTTTCTTATTTTCAATATTAAAGATTATTTTTTTCTTGATTAAATAACTGACACTGATAATAGAAGCAATGTTTGATTTTGTTTTGAGCTTTTAATTGAAACTATAAAAGATAAAGCAAAAACAATTTTTGAAATTTTCAACATGGAGGATGTTCCATTCTGTATGAGTTAATTCTGGAGGTTGCTGGGTCAGGTACAGGTCAGCTTCCTTGTTATCCACCTAAAAGGCTTGGGTGTAAATAGGTGCCTCCACATTCTGAGTCTCATCTCCATTGAAGCTGGCTTGGCTGCTGCTGGCTTGGTTGCTGATGTCAGGATTGACAATTTGTTACCCCAGGAAACCTGGGCCAAAGGGTGGGATTTGAACTCTGAACCTACATTCCTGCGGGCTACCAGGTCCATGGGCCAAGGGCCCGCCTGCCTGCGTTTTTTTGGGATTAAACCCCTGCAAGCTGAGACTCCCGCTAAGTCCCAAAGCCAGAATACCTGCACCAGCTCAACCATAGTGGCGCCCAAAGAGGAGTCTCTTGAGTTTCCTAATGGAATCAGAGATGATGCCTCTGTGAATTTCATGAGTTTGATGTCCTCTCAAACAACCAATCAAATCCTACTGCCAAAGAAAACCCGGGCTTTAGGTCCAACCCCGTGACCACAGCAAAGAATCAAGAAAATCAAGTGACCAAATTGGATGTCCTGGCCAATGAGAGAACACCCAGCCAAGGTGCCATTTTGCTGCTCCTTTACCCGGGCCCTCTGGCTACCCGCTCGCACTTTTCCCAATATTTTGACAAACCCCTGATGGAAAATACTAAGTTTGGAGGCGGAATGCTATATATGCCTATAGATTCTGCGCTCAAACCTTATTGTCATTTTTGAATAAAGGTTATGTTACTTTGGCTTATACAGCTACTGCCATATTTTGTATTTGCCATCTATTGGTTCAGTTTGAGATCTCCTGGCCCTCCTGCCCCTCTGCCCCAGTTTTCTGTCCATCTGGGCTCCACTTTGGGCCCGTCCATTTTACCAAATATCCATTAAAGCCCAAATATAAAGATTATACACCAGAGAAGATCATCAAACTTGACCCATTAGCCCGCATCTAATCCTACATCAGATACAGCTGCCAAGGCCTGTGGATATTCTCCACCCCAAAACTATTCAGAGGAAAGTTCAATTACCTCCCGGCTTACAACATCTATATGGATTTGCCCGTAATACCCAAACCAATGCCAGCCTCTTCACCTGACCTTCCAACCAACCATACCAGCAAGCTTTTTGGAATAGTGTACATCACCCTCACAGGGGTTGTGGACACCATTGTTCTGGCTGCAAGCCCATGGTCTTGGGTGGGGGAGTCTGCTTCCTACCTTCTAAAGTTAACTCCTCTCTTATGGTGGGCCCTGCCCACAAAAAACCCGGCCCAAGTTATCCCTGAACCTGGCGGGCCAGCTGCCCAAGAGTGGATCCCTCAAAGCTGGTGTGGTCAAAAATGTTGCTAGTAAAAATTAGTGTAAAAAAACCCTAGGATAAAATCACTAAAAGTAGAAGTTTAAAATTTTATGAAGAATTTTTATTTTAATCTCAGTCCATATTTGGAAATTTTTCAAAACCATTATACACAAATAGAGATCCATGAAAATGAATAAGATGCCTCTGTTCCTAAATTGAATAGCTGTTAATTGGCTGTTAAATTGATATTTTTCTATTTTAGGCTGCTCATACTACACATCTTGTATGACTTCATTTCATTTTGTGCTTGTGAAATCTGGCTTCTAGATTGATCAGACTTTGTTTCGTTTTAGTCCTTCTGTTTGTGACTCATATTAATTCTTGTTAGATTATAATATACTCCAGAACAGCATCCATCCATCTCACTTGCTATGTCAGTTCATTTTCTTGTGGTTTAAACTACACCACTTGATGTTTGATATAATTTTGTATGATGGGCTAGTGAAATTTTGTTTATTGTTTGACAGTTCATTTATTAACCAAAAATGTTTGACTTATTTGAATCCTGAATCTTGCGCAACTTGGATTTTTTTAAATCTGAAATCATTTTGTTTAAATATGAGGTATTTTTGGTTGATGCCATAGCTTTTAAAACTACTGTATTGATTTTTTTCACAGAAGCCAGGGGGCAGACTTGAGCAAAGCCCCAGTCAGTTCACTTTTTAAATTTTTCAATAACTCATATATCTATAAATTAAGAGCAATTTACAAAATAATTTGCATGTTTTTTGAAAGATACACATCACAACAATTCCACATAGCAATATACTTCATGATGATTGTGCACTGCATCATAAAAGTAAATGTCAAAAAAGTAGAAGATGTTCCCATTCAAATGCACGTATGCCAGCTGGCTTTGGAAAAAATAAAGACACCACAGGGATACCAAACAGTTGAGCACATCATTTAGGACTGTTTCATACTTGCAACATTATATGGATACTACCTGTGGTACTTTCTACAGGGCCTCTGAGGTCAACTCAGGGGAGTCCTTACCATAAGGACTTAGCAGGCTGTGAGAGGGGGTGCTAACTAATAGCATTTATAGGAGGAGGCAGACAGAGAGACTGTCTTGTATACCTGATAAGAGGGTGGAGGATAGAGGCATAAAGTGTGTTTTGGAAAGTAACATAGATAGGTTATAGCACTTACTGTAGTGCAACACTATCTTAGCAATACAGTAATCTATATATGTGAAGATATTGGTAGTATGGGAATTGGGGAACAGGTCAAGAGGAAATAAAACCAAGCTCTCAACCATAATAAAAATCAAGTTTTCATTGACAACCAAAAAGATTATTGCCAACAATTCCTGGGAGGTCAAAGGGGGGAAGGAATCAACTAAACACCAAAAGCAACAGAAAAAACCAAATGGCCGGATTGGACAAACAAATTTTGAACTTTATTAGAGTAGAGAATGATGAAGCAAGGTCTTTTACAACTCTTGCATTCATTTAAGGGGGAGGGAATTAGGGGTGGGATATTGAATGTCACCAAAATAATTAACCAATGATATGAGAAAATATGAGTGCATATCTCAAGGCAGGGAAATATTGACAAATTTTTAATGGACTGAATCAAAAAGAAAACCAATTCACCTAAAAAGTTGAGGAATCTGCTTTGAATGCAATTACCACTGCTACTGGCTGCTCTTGCACATGATATTTAACCAGAGGTGTTTCTTGGGTGTGTTAGGTGGCGCATCTTTGGAATAATTCCACAAGTATTAATTTGAGGGCTTTTCTTGGGCTTTTTCAGTAACTTTTGGATACAGTAGTTTTAAAAGCTATGGCGACAACCAAAAATACCTCAGATTTAAAAAAATGATTTCA